>JAJPUD010000629.1:339219-354506 GCA_023553655.1 Myrmecobius fasciatus | reverse complement strand
CTCTCTCTCTCTCTCTCTCTCTCTCTCTCTCTCTCTCTCTCTCTCACACACACACACACACACACACACACACACACACACACACACACACACACACACTTTGTCTGTCTCTGTCTCTCTTTCTCTCTTTCTGTTTCTCTCTGTGTGTCTCTCCATCCTTCCCTCTATCTCTCTCCCTTTCTCCTCCCTTCCTCCTCTCTCCCTCCTTCCCTTCCTCCCTTTCTCCTTCCCTCTCTCTCTCCCCCTCCCCCACTCTTTCCATCTCTCCCTCTCTCCATTTCTCCATATATGTATATTAATTCATTCCTAACCTCTCTCCCAAATTTCAGTTTCATATCTCTAACTACCTATTAGTCATCTAAAACTAGATGCCTTCTAGACCTTTAAACATCAATATGTCTAAAACTGAACGCATTATATTTCACCAAAAGCCAATCCTCCCTCTTCCTAACTTCTCTATTATTGTCAAGAGCACCACTATCCTCTCAGTTCAACCTAGGTGCAATTCTCAATTCTTCACTCTCACTTACCACTATTCCCATAGCAAATCTGTTGCCAAGTCCCGTCATTTCCCCCCATATACCCTTTTCTCTCCTCTAATGTTGCTGTCTTGTTGGTTCAGACTCACAATTAGATTATGGCAGCAGCCATTCTGGTTGGTCTCTCTGCCTGTCTTGCCCCACTCCAATCCATCCTCCATTTAACTATCAAAGTGGTCTTCCTAAACACAAGTCTAACCATGTCAATCCATATTCAGTAAACTCCAGTGGTTCATTAATACAAATATGAAATCTTCTGTTTGGTTCTTAAAGCTTTTCATAATCTGGTTCTTTCCTACCTTTCCATTCTTCTTAGACTTTCCTCCCCTCCACATACTCTAATTCAGTAGCACTGTTCTATTTGCTGTTCCTCTCACAAAAGTCCTCTTGTGACTCAATGTATTTTCATCAGCATTTCTCCATCCTCATCTCTCTGTCTCTTGGTTTCCATTGCTTCTTTCAAGTAAAATCCTACATGCTTTAAGAATTTTAGCTGTCCCCCTAAATGCTAATGCCTTCCCTCTAAGATTATCTCTAAGAATATATAGATATAGATAGGTAAAGATAGTGATAGATATGATATAGATGTAATTTGTACATCGTTGTGTGCATGTCATGTTCCTCATTAGATTATGAGTTTCTTGAGGGCAGGAACTATTTTTGCTTTTCCTTGTATCCCTAGCACTTAGCATAGTACCTAGCTTATAGCAGCCAATTAAATATTTGTTGACTTTAATTTATGAGGCCCATATGCTAAACTTTTCCATTATAGTAGGAGCTATCACAGTTTGTTTTTCCCCAGTATACACTTAAAAGAAGTCAAGATCAGTCCACCCCATAAGGTACCTGGATATGTGATTTTAGTGGAGGGTATACCCAACTATTAACTACAAAGAGGAAAATTTTCAATTGCATAAAAATACTATTTTATCTAACTTTAATATGACTTCAAAATTATTGCTTCTCTTTAACATAATTAACATGTAGTGGATATCCTGCCATCTAGGGAAGGGGTGGGGAGTAGGGGGGAAAAATTTGTAACACAAAGCTATTTAAGAGTTAATGTTGAAGAATTACCCATACATATGTTTTGCAAATAAAATAATAAAAAAAATATTGCTTCTCTCCAACAGCCCAGCAAAAATGTCATGAATGGATGAATAGAAGGACATTTATTAAGCATTTACTGTGTACCAAACTCTGTGCTACTTACCAGGGACATAAAGAGAAAAAGTGAGAAAACCTCTGCTCTCTAGAGGGAGACAGTCTCAGAAAATGGAAAGATCCTTTATTCAGTTAAATGATTGATTAATGTTAACTGATACATAGGATCTGAAGTTCATCTAATCCAATCATTCATTTGATAAGTGGGGAAAAAAAGAAGTCTAGAAAGGTCAAAGGACCTCCCTGAGTTCATACACCTACATGTGACAGAACTGGGATTTAAACCCACTTGTTCTGATTATAAATACAGCATTCTTCCCCTCCCCCTCTTACTATATAGCCTCTCAATTAAGGCACTTACATGGATTATTTGACAAAAAATACTAGGAAAATTGAAAATTGATATGGCAGAAACTAGGGCATTGACCCACACCTAACACCTTATACCAAAATATGGTCAAAATGGGTCCATGATCTAGACATAGTGATATTATAAGCAAATTAGAGCAACAAAGAATAGTTTACCTGTCAGATCTGTGGAGAAGAAAGGAATTTGTGGCCAAAGAAGAACTGGAGTACATTACTAAACACAAAATAGATAACTTTGATTATATTAAGTTAAAAAGGTTTTGTACAAATAAAACCAATGGAGACAACATTAGAAGGGAAGCAATAAAATGGGAGGAAAAAATTGTATTCAAGAGTTCTGATACAGGCCTCATTTTTTTTTTCCTTCTCCAGCTCCTTTTATTTTATTTTTATTTTATTTGCAAAACATATGTATGGGTAATTCTTCAACATTAACCCTTACATAGCTTTCTGTTACAAATTCCCCCCCCCAAGTCCTCACCCCTCCCCTAGATGGCAAGATATCCACTACAAGTTAATTGTGTTAAAATACTTGGCAAATCGAATATATGTATACATATTTCCAAACTTATCATTGTTGTTCAAGAAAAATCATATCTACACGAAAGACATAGATAAAGGAAAAGCAATGTAAGCAAACATCAATCAAGAGTATGAGAATGTTATGTTGTGGTCCATATTTTACATCTCTCTCTCTGGGTGTAGATGGCTTTCTTCAGTGAACAATTGGAACTGGTTTGAAACATTTCATTGTTGAAGAGAGCCATGTCCATCAGAATTGATCATCATATAGTCTTGTTGTTGCCGTGTATAATGATCTCCTGGTTCTGCTCATTTCACTCAGCATCAGTTCATTTAAGTCTCTCCAGGCCTCTCTGAAATCGTCCTGCTGGTCGTTTCTTACAGAGCAATAATATTCCATAATATTCATATACCATAATTTATTCAGCCATTCTCCAATTGAAGGGCATCCATTCAGTTTCCAGTTTATAGCCACTACAAAAAGGGCTGCCACAAACATTCTTGCACATGTGGGTCCCTTTCCCTCCTCTAAGATCTCTTTGGGATATAGGCCCAGTAGAAACACTGCTGGGTCAAAGGGTATGCACAGTTTGATAACTTTTTGAGCATAGCTCCAAATTGCTCTCCAGAATGGCTGTATCCATTCACAGCTCCACCAACAATGCATCAGTGTCCCAGCCTTCTCACATCCCCTCCAACATTCATCATCTTTTCCTGTCATTTTAGCCAATCTGACAGGTGTGTAGTGGTACCTCAGGGTTGTCTTGATTTGCATTTCTCTGATCAATAGTGATTTGGAGCACCTTTTCATATGACTAGAAATAGTTTTAATTTCATCCTCTGAAAATTGTCTGTTCATATCCTTTGACCATTTATTGATTGGAGAATGGCTTGAATTTTTATAAATATGAGACAATTATCTATATATTTTAGAGATGAGACCTTTAAGGAGTTCTGATAAAGGCCTCATTTTTAAAATATATAGAGAATTGCCTCAAATCTATAAGAATTCAAGCTATTCTTCAATTGATAAATGATCAAAGGATATGAACAGACAATTTTCAGATGAATAAATTTCTAGTCATATGAAAAGATGCTCCAAACCACTATTGATCAGAGAAATGCAAATTAAGATAACTCTCAGATACCACTACACACCTGTCAGATTAACTAAAATGACAGAAAAAGATAATGACGAATGTTAGAGGAGATGTGGGAAAACTGGGACATTAAGATATTGTTGGTGGAACTGTGAACAGATCCAAACATTCTGGAGAGCATTTTGGAACTATGTTCAAAGGTTTATCAAAATGTGAATACTTTTTGGCCCAGCAGTGTTTCTACTGGGCCTATATCCCAAAGAGATCATAAATGAGAGAGTGTCCCACATGTACAAAAATGTTTGTGGCAGCCCTTTCTGTCAAGCAACTGGAAACCCAGTTACTATCAGCTGGAGAATGACTGAATATATGGTTTATGAATGTTATGGAATATTATTGCTCTGTAAGAAACGACCAACAGGAGGATTTCAGAGAGGCCTGGAGAGACTTGCATGAACTGATGCTGAGTGAAATGAGCAGAACCAGGAGATCATTATACACGGCAACAACAAGGTTATACAAAGATCAGTTCTGATGGACATGACTCTTTTCAACAATGAGATGATTGAGGCCAGCTCCAATGATTTTGTGATGAAGAGAACTAACTACAGTCTGAGAGAGGAAATTGAGTGTGGACCACATCATAGCATTTTCACTCTTTTTGTTGTTTGCTTACATTTTGTCTTCTTTCTCATTTTTTTCCTTTCTGATCTGATTTTTCTTGTACAACATGATAATTGTATAAATATGTATACAAATATTGGATTTAACATACATTTTAACATATTTAACATATATTGGATTACCTGACATCTAAGGTAGGGGATGGGGAAGAGTGGGAAAAATCTGGAACACAAGGTTTTGCAAAGATCAATGTTGAAAAATTATTCATGCATATGTTTTGAAAATAAAAAGCTGTATTCAAAAAAATTTTTAAAGATTATGTGATGATCAACTGTGATGGACTTGGCTCTTCTCAACAATGAGATTTTTCAAGGCAATTTCAATAGACTTGTGATGGAAAGAGTCATCCACTTCCAATATGGAAACTGAATGTTTCCAAATACATATACCTCTTGTTGTTCATTTCCTTGTTTTTTGCTTTCTCATTTTTTCCCTTTTTTATCTGATTTTTCTTGCACAGCATGATAAATGTAGAAATATGTTTAGAAGAATTACACATATTTAAGCTATATTACTTGCTGTCTGGGGGAGAGAGGTGAGGGTGAAGGAGGGAGAAAAATTTGGAACACAAGGTTTTGCAAGGGTTAATGTTGAAAACTATCTGTGTGTATTTTGAAAAATAAAAAGCTATTATTACTAAAAAAACAAAATAAAATAAACAAATCTGATTTTTCTATTAAAAAGAATAACAAGATTACATATGATATTTCATTATTATAAAGTACTTCATATACATTATGTTGATCCTATTAACTTTACCATTCTCTTCAAACTCCATATGCATCAAAATTTACATTAAGATAATTTTTTCACATCTATTTTGTGTCCCAAAACAAATTTTCTGAATTCATCTTCTGAACTTGCCGAAGTACAGGTTTGAATGTCAAGGTGCTTTAGAATAAAGCCTAACCTATGACCAACAAAGGATAAATGATGAAGTGTGATGCCCACCTGACTGGAGAAATGGTAGATTCAGATTTTGACTTTTTTTTTTATCTTTTTCCCCTCTCTTTCTCCATCAACTGTAGGGTAAATGTGGGAGGGGGGAAAATAGACTTTTGTCTATTGAAATTAAAATTTCAAAATAAAACTAATGGGGTAAATTTAATAATCAGTGTTGTTCCTAGGGAAACAAATGATCAGAAACAATTCTCTCCTTTTAATAGTTGCATGGAGGACTATGGAAACAGAATGTTGAACAACTGTATCTACCACTAGAAATAAAAAACAAAAAGGAAAAGAACCTAAGTATACAAAAATATTTAAGCAAACTCTTTTCTGTGGGAAAAGGATTAGAAATTGAGGGGATGCCCATCAATTGGAGAATATTATCGTAGTACAAGAAACAATGGGGGCAGCTGGGTGGCACAGTGGTTAGAGCACCAGCTCTGAAGTCAGGAGGACCTGAGTTCAAAGCTGGCCTCAGACACTTAACACTTCCTAGTTGTGTGACCCTGGGCAAGTCACTTAACCCCAATTGCCTCAGCAAACACACACACACACACACACACACACACACACACACACACACACACACAAAAGAAACAATGAGCAGGATGCTCTCAGAAAAATCTAGAAAGACTTCCATAAGTTGATGCAAGATCAAATATACTATCTATAAAGTAAGAGCAATGTTAAAGTAAAATGATCAGCTGTGTATAATTTAGCTATTCTCAGCAATACAATGATCCAAGACTATTCTGAAGGACTCATGAAGAAAAATGCTATCCACATCCAGAGAAAGAACTAATGTCAAAATGAAAATTGAAGCATCCTTTGTTTTTCACTTTTTTTTGAGATTTTTTAAAATCTGTTTTCTTGTACAACATGTCTATTGTGGAAATGTTTTGCATAATTACACATGTATAATGTATATCAAATTGCTTGCCTTTCCAATGTGGGAACAGGGAGAAGTTGGGGAGGAAGGAAGGGAGGAAATTTGGAACTCAAAGTTTTAAAAACAAATGTTAAAAATTGTTTTTCCATGTAACTGAAGAAAAAATAAAATACCAAATAAATTTAATTTTTAAAAAAGAATATACTGTGTAACATAGTTACTGGGTCAGCTATTTTTGCCTTATAGATTTATTTTGTTTCAAGAGATTATTCTCTCTGGGACAGATGTGGAAATACATGGGGAAATTATTGTGGCGTAAAAAAAAGGGGGGGGCATCAATAAAACTTTTTAAAATATAAAATAAAACCAGTAGAACCACATTTGTTACATTACTGCTGTGTTTATTAACAGTCTATGGAAGAAATATATTTCATATCTTATATATAAGTGAATATGATGGAGAAACTTTGTAACTCCTGGCATTTTAAGATTCCATATGGTTTCAGATTAGACATCTAAGATGTGAGTAGTTCTGTAAATGGTTTTCCCAGATTGCAGCCAGTTCCTTAAATTCCTGCAAAGCAAATGACAACAGATATACTTTACGGATTTGAAAATTGCAGTGGAACAACTTTTGTTTTTTTTGTTAGGATCTAATAAATAACTAAAAACCTCCTACCTTCTATGTAGGCAGATCAGGACTACCATTCAATCAACCTTACACTTCTTCAGGTTAAAACTATTCATTCTATTCTAATTCACCTGTCTTTCCTACATGGGCCTAATTGTTCTTGGATCCATGCTAAACACAAAGATCTGACCCCATCTGAACAATATTTGAAGTCAGAGATAAAAGATCAATTAATTTTTCCACTCAGCAACTTTAACATGCATGGTTGGTTAAAGTCAAGAATCTTCACCTTTTGAGAGTTTTTTTAAAAAGTCAACAAATTCTATAAAAATGTTTTCATTGCCTTTTTTCAAGAGGTTTTATATATTTGATTTTCTCTCTTTTTTGTATTAATTTCCTCTTTTGTTTTCACTATTAATGTCATGAAATTTTCTCTACATGTAACTGAAAAATATTCCAAAGTAAATCAATTAGGGAATCTTTCCCTGAAGTTACATGGACTAGGATTCTGGTCCATAAACTGCATAATGGCTAACTCTGGGAAAAGCACTTAAATATATATATATATATAATGTGCACTCATCATTTGAGCAATTTTTTCATTGATAGGATGAACCAGTACTAGAAACTTCCAATATAACTGGGTATGTCAAAAGTTAATTTATCAATCAGTTATTTGGGACTCAAAATACATTTTTCTAGAAAAAAAAGAATGTTATAAATTGTTTCTAAGTTCTCAAACAAGCCCACAATTGATATATTTAATACCAAATATAGATTAAATGCTATGTATCTGCCATTTTTCAATAACAAAAAATAATCTACACTCATCTTTTTTTTTTTCTAAATGTATTTCCAAACACATACATAAAAAGTTTCCTGGCATGTTCTAATTCTAATTACTAAACAAAGCTAGAAAATAATAGATATTTAATGTTTACAGAATGATTGAATGATAAAGTTAAATATGAAGTAGGTTTTTAAAATTATCTTAAACTGATTTTTATGGGGAAAAAATTTAGAAAAAGGTAAGAAAAAGGGAGACAATTAAGAAATTCTTGTAGAAATTCTGAAAGTGATACCTAGATATCATATTAACTTAATAGTACATTAGATGTTATAGAATATTGTTGTTCTATAAGAAATGATCAGCAGGATGATTTCAGAGCAGCCTGGAGAGACTTACATGAACTGATGCTAAGTGAAATGAGCAGAACCAGGAGGTCATTATATACAGCAACAAGACTATAGGATGATCAATTCTGATGGACATGGTTCTCTTCAACAATGATGTGATTCAAACCAGTTCCTATTGTTCAGCGATGAAGATAGTCACATACATCCAGAGAGAGGCCTGTGGGAACTGAGTGTGGACCATGACATTTTAACGCTTTCTGTGAATATTTGCTTGCATTTTGTTTTCCTTCTTAGGTTTTTTTTTTTTTTTCTCTTTCTCGATCTGATTTTTCTTGTGCAGTAAGATAACTGTATAGATATGTATACATATATTGGATTTGTCATATAATTTAATATATTTAACATGTATTAGATTACCTGTCATCTAAGGGTAGAGGTGAGGGGAAGGAGGGGAAAAATTTGGAACAAAAAAAATTTTTTTTTGCAAAGGTCAATGTAGAAAAATGACTCATATGTTCTGTAAATCAAAAGCTTTAATAAAAAATAACAAAAAATAGCCCTCCTTTAAGTAAAAAAAAAAAAAATGGGACTTGACTTCAGAGGAGAAATGTTATTATTATTTGTTCCTTTAGATTCATTTAGCAGCTTTCAAAGACTTCACAAAAATGTTAAACCACAACATTAACTTTTCCAATTAAAAGTAATTCACTGATGTTTGTGGCAGCCCTTTTTGTAGTGGCTAGAAACTGGAAACTGAAGGGATGCCCATCAATTGGAGAGTGGCTGAATAAATTATGGTATATGAATGTTATGGAATATTATTGTTCTGTAAGAAACGACCAGCAGGACGATTTCAGAGAGGCCTGGAGAGACTTGCATGAACTGATGCTGAGTGAAACGAGCAGAACCAGGAGATCATCATGCACAGCAACAACAGTATTACATGATGATCAATTCTGATGGACATGGCTCTCTGCAATAAAGAATTGTCTCAAACCAGTTCCAGTTGTTCACTGAAGAAAACCATATACACCCAGAAAGAGGGACATGAAATATGGACCACAACGTAACATTTTCATGATCTCTATTGACATTTGCTTGCATTGTGTTGCCTTTCTCTGATTCTTTTTTTTTCTTGTAGATAGGATTTTTCTTGCATAACTTCTCAAGCATTTCAACATTATTAACATGTAGTGGACTTCCTGCCATCTAGGGGAGGGGAGGGGACTGGGGGTAAAATTTGTATTGGAAAGCTTTGTAAAGATCAAGGATGGGGAACTAGCCATACATATGTTATACAAATAAAAAGCTTAAAAAAAAAAGTAATTCACTGTATTATATATTTGTTTATATTGTTAAAACAAGTAATATTTTCCATATATATAAGCAATTTACATTTAGAGGGTAATAAGAGGAGTATAGATGGAGCTGAATTCTTTCTAGTGCCTCATGCTATGAGCTTTCTTATGGGTACCTTGAAAAAAAAGACATTCTGTCATTTCACATCCCATAGGAACTTGTGTCAAAAAGTATCAGTCACTGAATTGCAAGTACTGCCCGCTCAGTTGACTTTAAAAGGGAAGACAATCATCATCATCACTCTAGCCTTCTACCCTTCTGAACATGGCTTAAGACTAAGCATTCTACTCTCTTTTGGACTTTTTATAAAGAACAAGTATAGAATTCTTCTTACCCTGGAAGTTATGGAGCTTCTATATGACAGCATGAGCCCATGCTTCTCTAGGTGACCTGAGATCTCAGAACCACAGCTGCCTCTTCTGCTGTCTTTCTTTCCCTGAGCACAGCTGACGAAACAGCAATTCTGAATTGGGCATTTCAAGCCTTCACAATTATCTTATGGACTCCAAGGATTTGGAGTCACTGAGACATCCAAGTGATTGACAGCAAGGGTTCTCCCTGAAGTTATTACTATCCTTCTTGGAGTGATCCCCATTAGGATGATAAGCCCAAGCTATGTTCTAATTTTTATGGACCTTGACAGAGTTGTTCAGACATTACAGAATCAAGGTAAAGGTCAAATAGCCAAAGTGTTTTGTGTTTTAATGTTTAGAACTTAAACATTAGTATTATTAATTAACAATTTAAGTAACAGCCTCCTGGAAGAATATAATAAGAGAGAGAAGTTACAGTTTCAAGTCTTTGGCAAGATGTGATTACAAATCTCTCATTTTTCACATTTCCTTCATGTTGCAAGAAATACTTTTCTTAAGAAAACATGATCTACTTTGGATGTACAACAAATGCTATTTTAGAAGAAACCCTGAAAATTCCTTTTAGAGCAATATTAGGCATCTGTCAAACCTAAGATTTTGTTTAAAGAGTAATCCAAGAAGTTTTCCTTTACTACAGAGGCATAATTTATCAGAGTCTATGAGAGTTTGACCCTTTTCTGAGGGGCCAAGTTCTCCCAGGTCTGAACCCAGTATGATGTCCCTTAGTGGAAGGGAGCACCCTAGCACACAGCCCCATGATTATCATTACATAAACGTCTATTTATGAGAAACAGTATAGCTGACATAAACAAAAAGCTGACCTTGGAATCAAGAAGATCTGTTTTCAAGTCTACCCCTAACGCATACTAGTTATGTGACTCTGGATGTACCCCAGATAATTATCTAAGACTGTAAGTTGTAAAATGCTTATTGATATGCACTAATAAAAATAAAAAAATTTTAAATACTCTCTAATAGTACTCCATATGAATAAAATCACACAGGCATAGTCCAATAAATAAATAAATAAATAAAAACCAAAATGCTTCAAAATAATTTAAAATGTCAAAGCAGAAAAAATGATAAAGATGATATTTTTTTATTAAAGAATACCAAGAAAATATTTACAAGGGAAATCCTACGAAGATAAGCAAATTACAATAATGACAATTTCATAGGATTAATTGTACCCAGTCAAATTCCTACAATTACAAAGACATTTATAAAACACTGTATTCTAGGGTTCCATTCCTAAGGGCCATTAGAATAGTCTGTTTTCCCAAAGGGAGGATGTTCTTCTCCAATGCTAAGTTACAGTTACTGAGGCAAAATGAAATTGAAATACAACCAAACATTTGTTTTATTTATTTTTTAATCATGTCTGCAAACATCTGCAGATGTGCTCCCATGTAGCAAAGCATGTGGCCCAAAAGCTGGAGCTGTTTGCAAACAGCAGGATCACTGGGCAGAAGAAATGACACTTGCTGTGTGATGAAAGCTGCCTTTCTAAAGCCATGTTTGGTTAGCACCTATGCCCTGCTGAAATTGGCCTAGCACACTCTCCATTGGCATTCTGCCAGCCTAACAGATGGGAATGAATGTAGTACTGCCAGAAATTCAGGATATGCAGTGATTTTCAGCATTGGGGTTAAATTTCTTTCCAAGAACACTATCTGTACTGAAACTACATGGTGATATTGATGACTTTCATGACTTGAGCTGCATTAATGAAAATTTAGATTGGTTTTGAAACTAATCAAAAGACACAACCCAGAGGATCCATAAATGCCTTCCTAAGAGTGCCAGAGTGAAAAGTTTCAGACACTAGTATAGTACAGACCTTTGCCAAAGTAATTCTATGATTTAGACCAATTCTAATAAGTAGATCCGCTGAGTGTAACTTGTAGAATTGCATGAAACGTTCTCAGCTATCCTTCACTATTTTACCAGTTAGGTATTTTCAACTAAAAACATTCAAAGTCCATTTTTACCTAACTACTATTCTTAGAATGTCACAACTTTCTAATATGCTGTTACGAGGTTTAAGACTCATGAAACTGGACATTTTCTGCTCTGATGTCCAAATGATAAATGTAGAACAAACCAAAAAGCAACTGTTGCCTCTTGTAGGCAAGTCTCTCCTCTGTATCTTCTCTTCAGAAAAAAATGCAGCATTTCGAGGCAGGGAAAAACTGGGTCCCAATTCCATTTCTGATATTTACTAATTGAGTGATCCTGGTAAATTAAGAGTTCCCTCTGGGCTCCACTTTTCTTTAACTATAAAATAAAGGTATAGATGTAACTTATAGAATCTTGTTGGGTTGCCAAAGAATCAAATAAGATAATGTATATGAAACATTTGATGTCTTAAGGAACTATCTTAATGTTAGCCATTATTTTTCATTTCATAAATACAACGCTCCAAGTAACATTCAGGTCCTTAGAAATCGTTTGGGTATACCATCTAAATAAAATCAATGCTCATTAGTCCTTATTTCCTTCTGAATCTCCAAACTAGGTAAAATTAATACCATGGCATCATAATAAATGAAATTTACTTTTAAAAGAATGCTAGGTAAATAACAAGGAATCAAAATAAGCAACAGGAATTTTTAAAATCTTTTTTTTCTTTTTTAAATAGTATATTATTTTTTCAATTACATGTAAAGATAATTTTTAATGTTCATTTTTTATAAAATTTTGAATTCCAAATTTCCTCTCTTCTTCCCTTCCTAAAACAGTAATTTGATATATGTGCAGTCATATTAATCATCATGTGAAAGAAGTAAAAAAATTATAGTTTGCAAAAGGAAAACACACACAAGTACACACACACACACACACACACACACAAAGAAAATGAAAATAGTATTTCCATCACTTCTTTCTCTGGATATAGATAGCATTTTCCATTATGAGTCTTTTGGAATTGACTTAGATCGTTATATTGCTGAGAAGAGCTAAATCAATCACAGGTGATCATCATATTATAGCAACAGCAATTTCCCATAACTATTCTAAAAATTAGTTGCTATTTATTGCCTGTCTCCTGGGAATACTGGTGAAGCCCTTATTAAATGTTCTGTCTTCCTAATCCATCAGGAGGGGGCATTATAAATCTCACCAAAACACTAATAGGTATTAGATATTAGCATCTGCAAACTGTTTTGTTTCATAACCTTTCTCTCATATTAGCAGGATGGAGAGTGCAGCTCACCATAGAAGAATGAAGCTTACCCTGTGTCATGGAATCACTTGCCCCTTCACTATCTTTATGCTATAACCTAGAATAAGTTATCTCAGCTCATGACCACCCCTTTACCCTCAGCCACCCAGGGTCATCTTCCTCCCTATCAGAATTTAAATTAATATAATCTTGGGAAAAGCAAGCTTTAAAGCAATGAACTTTAGGCTGTGCATATTAAAATAGATTATTTTTTTCCCTGTAAATGGACTTCCTCAAGCAGCAAGCAGAGCCAGTGCATTTACCCATTGGAAGGAAATGTAAATCTACTAAATTACTAGTAATGGTAACATTTATGCTACCTCTTTTATAGGTTGTCATGAGGAAAAACCTTTGTAAATTCTAAAATGCTATCAAAATGTGAGCTGTTACTAGTTATTATCTACAGGCAAGTTAGACCAGAATCATGGTCTCCCAGATTAATGCCTATCCTTTTCTACTATACTTCATTTCACACCAGCATTTTTGTTATGAATCCCATTCATGACAGATTCCCAGCATTTTCCCTCTTAATAACTATC
Source organism: Myrmecobius fasciatus (assembly GCA_023553655.1). Lineage (NCBI taxonomy): Eukaryota > Metazoa > Chordata > Mammalia > Dasyuromorphia > Myrmecobiidae > Myrmecobius > Myrmecobius fasciatus. Next base: position 341,025 of record JAJPUD010000629.1, on the reverse strand, counting down.
ATTTTGCTATTGAATTCCCTGGAGATCTTTCCAGTCTTGAATCCTTGATATCAAAGCCATACCATAAACTAGTTAGATGAACAAGGAAGGAAAAAAAATGAGCATTTCAGACTTAAGGGTAGGGGAATTTATGGTCATACAAAGGAGAGAAAGGATCATAGAAGATCACCTGTATGTATAAACAATTTTTGCACAAACCAATCTAATCTAGCTCAGATTAGAAAGTAAACATTTCTGGATGGAAATCTTTGAAGTCTCATTTTCAAGATACATAAGAAACTGTTCAAATTGATAAGAATAAGAATCATTCCCCAATTAAATAGTTAAAGGATATGAATACACAGGGCAACTGGGTTGCAGTAGATAGAGCTCTGGGCAGGGAGACAGAAAGATTTAAGTTCAGATCTGGCTTCAGACACTCACTAACTGTGTGACAATCACTTAACCTTGTTTGTCTGTTTTCTCATCTGTAAAGTGAGCTGGAAAAGGAAACTGCAAACCACTATAGTATTTTTGTTTAAAAACCCCCAAATGAAGTCATGAAGAATTGAACATGATTGGAATGACTGAACAACAACATGAATAGACAGTTGTCATGGGAAGAAATCCCAGTTATCTATGGCCACATAAAAATAGAGAAATGCAAATTAAAGTAATTCTGAGATTGGTGGGAGTGAGAAGTAGGTAAGAGGAAGGAAAAAAATCCTTGATAATTGAAAAAAAAAAAAAAAAAACTTTTTTGTCATTTCCCCCTGAGGCAATCAGGGTTAAATGACTTTCTTAAGGTCACAGAATTGGTGTCAAATACCTGAAGTCACATTTGAACTCAGGTCCTCCTGACTCCATATGGGTATTCCATCCACTGTTCTACCTAGCTGCCCTGGAGGGGGAAAAAAACAACAACAACAACAAAACCAAAAAACTTTAATGTCTGCCCAAGAAGTTTATAGTTTACATGTTAGGCAATAGGGAACCATTGAAGGTTTTTGAGATGGATAATTGCCTTCTCCTTAGGAAGATTATTTTGGCAGCTTTATTATGGAGGATGGAAGCTATTCTAGATCTGTAACTTAAGGTATTTTTCTTTACTCCAGGGTCTCTATATTATATATAATGCTATCTCTTGGATTTAGATATATGCTATTTCTTTCAACATCATCAAGATATGAGACTTTGAAGGGTGGAGCCAAAATAGTGGAGTAGAGTTAGGAAGTTGCTCAAGCTCTCCCAGGTTCCCTGAAAAATCATATGAAACCAATCCTCTGAACAGAGGCTGACAGAATGAAACCACTCTCCAGTTCAAGATAGACTATAAAAACTTCAAGAAAAGTCAGTCTCCCTGGGTGAAAAGGGTGTTCAGCCCAACTCAGATAGACTCTGGGAAAGCCAGTGAGAAGGTCTTAATCACAGCAAATCAGCAATTAAAGCCCTCAGTTCTGTCTCAATAGAGGGACAAATCAGTGGGGCAACTTTCAGTCCCTGCTCAGAAGACAAACTCTGGAAAACAAAACTCTTTCCTGAAAAGAGCAAGCAAAGCTACCCCCTGCAAGCACAAGGAGCCCCTGTGCTCAAAGTGAAGGCTCAGAGCTGCACAGGAAGCTTGGGACAACATCCCCTTTACCCCAAGAGCAGAGTGCAACCATAAAAGTGAAAGAAAGAAAGAAAGAAAGAAAGAAAGAAAGAAAGAAAGAAAGAAAGAAAGAAAGAAAGAAAGAAAGAAAGAAAGAAAGAAAGAAAGAAAGAAAGAAAGAAAGAAAGAAAGAAAGAAAGAAAGAAAGAAAGAAAGAAAGAAAGAAAGAAAGAAAG
>JAJPUD010000629.1:299924-338432 GCA_023553655.1 Myrmecobius fasciatus | reverse complement strand
AAGGGAAGGGAAGGGAAGGGAAGGGAAGGGAAGGGAAGGGAAGGGAAGGGAAGGGAAGGGAAGGGAAGGGAAGGGAAGGGAAAAAAAACAGAAAATAAACTTGACCATAGAAAGGTACAATAATGACAAGGTAGAACAAAACACAAACTCAGATGAGGACAGAATATCCCCAGAAGAAATCTCAGAGTGAAATGAATTGATTTCAAGCCCAAAGAGGCTTCTTGGAAGTGTTCATAAAAGACTTTAAAAGATAAATAAGGCAGATAGAAATAAAAATGAGAAAGGAAATGAGAGGTATGCATGAGAGAGTCAGTAGCTTAGAAAAGGAAAGAAAATAATTGTCTGAAGAAAACAGCTCCTAATACTATAGAAATAACCAAATGGAAAAAGAGATACAAAAGCTAATTGAAGAAAATCACACATTAAAAACTAGAACAGAGCAAATGGAAGCTAAGGACTTTGTGAGACAGCAAGAATCAGTCAAACTAAAAAGAATGAAAAAAATAGAAGAAAATGTGAAATATCTCATTGGAAAAATAGATGACCTGGAAATTAGATCCAGAAGAGACAATTTAAAAATTATGTCTACTTGAAGGCCATGACCAAAAATAAAACCTAAATAGCATTCTACAAGAGATCATTAAGAAAAATCACTCTAATATTCTAGAAATAGAGGGGGAAATACTGATTGAAAGAATCTATTGATCACCTTAAAAAAGAGATCCCACAAGGAAAATTACAAGGAACAGTGTGAAACTCCAAAATTACAATCTCAAGGAAAAAATACTGCAAGCTGACAGACAAAAATAATTCAAATATCAAGGAGCTACAGTCAGGATTACCCAGTATCTGGCAACTTTTGTAATAAAGAATCAGAAAGCCTGGAATACCATATTCCAGAGGGCAAAGGATATAGGATTACAACCAAGAATTAACTATCCAGTGAGATTTAGCATCATCTTTCTAGGGAGGTGATGGAGCTTCAATGAAGTAAGAGATTTTCAATAATTTCTATTGAAAAAAACAGAACTAAACAGAAAATCTGGTCCACAAACACAGGACACAAAAGAAATATAGAAAGGTAAACAGAGGAAATATAAAGACTTTAAGGGGGAGAAAAGTCTGTACTGAAAAAGAGGAAAGGGAAAGTTTACATGATGAGGTACAAAAGACCTATTATAATAGAGGAAAAGAAGGGAGGGGAATGAGCATTGTCTGAAACTTGATCTCATAAGTTTTGGCTCTAAGAAGGAATAACTTTATTAAGTTGGGTATAGAAATGTATCTAACCCTATAAAGAAGTAAGAGGAGAAAGAGGAAAAGTAAAGGGAAGAACAGGATAGAAGGGAGGGCAGAAACATTAGGGAAAAAGGTAACAGAAGGGGGGAAGGAAAGGGAAGATAAGGTTGTGGGTGGAGTAGGTTTTAAAGAAAAACATTATTAAGAGAAGGGGAGGAATGATAGAAGATAAGGTACTGGGTGGGATGGGTAAAAAAGAAAAGGTTTTTGATTAAAAGAAATTAACATCATCAAGATATAACAAAGCCATTATGAGTTCCTTTTGATTCCCTCTAGGACCCTATGGCTCTGAAAAGACTTGTATAATCCCCACTTCAGCAGAATATAAACAGTTCATCTTTATAAAATCCCTTCCAATTGTTCACTTTCTCACTCACCTTTTTATATTTCTTTTGAAATTTCTATTTCAGGGCTTTTATTTAGATCTAGTCTTTTCACCAGGAATGGCTGGAAACTTTCTATTTTATTAAAGGCTAATTTTTTGTTGTTGTTGTTTGTTTTTTTGTTTTTTTTTTTTTTTGCAAATGAAGGTGACCTAGCTGTATCAGACCTAAAATTACATTATAAAGCAGCGGTCATCAAAACTATTTGGTACTGGCTGAGAAACAGAGTCATTGATCAGTGAAATAGATAAGGTTCACAAGACACAATAGTCAATGACTGTAGTAATCTAGGATTTGATAAATCCAAAGATCCCAGCTTCTGGAATAAGAATCAATATTTGACAAAAATTGCTGGGAAAATTGGAAATTAGTACGGCAGAAACTAAGCATTGACCCACACCTGATCAAAATGGTCAAAATGTTTCATGATTTAGACATAAAGATTGGTACTATAAACAATTTAGGAGAACAAGGAATAGTCTAACTCTCAGATCTGTGAAGGAATGAATATGTAGCCAAAGAAGAACTAGAGTACATTTGGAATGCAAAATGGTTAATTTTTATTATATTAAATTAAAAAGTTTTTGTAAAACAAAACCAATGCAGACAAGATTAGAAGGGAAGTAGTAACCTGGGAGAAAAAATTTTACATCCAAAAGTTCTGATAAAGGCCTCATTTCTAAAATACATAGAGAATTGACTCAAATTTATAAGAATATAAGTCATTCTCCAATTGATAAATGGTCAAAGTATACGAAAAGACAATTTTCAGATAAAGAAATTAAAACCATTTCTAGTCATATGAAAAAATGCTCTAAATCACTATTGATCAGAGAAATACAAATTAAGATAACTCTGAGGTACCACTACACACCTCTCATATTGGTGAAGATAACAGGAAAAGAGAATGACAAATGTCGTAGGGGATTTGGGAAAACTGAGACGCTAATACATTGTTGGTGGAATTGTGAACTGATCCAGTCATTTTGGAGAACAATATGGAACTACGCACAAAGGACTATCAAACTATGCTTACCCTTTGAAAGAACAGTGTCTCTACTGGATCTATATCTCAAAAAAAATCATAAAAAAGGGAAAAGGAACCACATGTGCAAAAATGTTTGTAGCAGCCCTTTTATCTAACTTGAACTTTTAATTTTCCCATATTATGTTATGCATGGAATTTGGTCTCAGTCCTATGGTCTCATAAATATTCCACTAAATAAGGCATATATAATGTTGAGGAGGCACATATATTATAACATCCAAACCTAGTAATCATATTCTACTTTATGCTTCTCAGGGTTCTTTAAAATATATTGTCTTATTTGTTGCAAAAAACAACCCTCCCTTAAAGTCCTCATCTCTTTTGTCATTTGTGGTTTGGAGGTGATCCTGGGTTCTGAAAGACTTTGCCAAAGGAAGTAATCCTTGTTTTAAATATCTGTCTCACAGAGACCATAGATATTCTTGTGGTACCTCTAAGAGTAAATATAAGTTTGGGAAAATAATTTATGTTGGCAGTTGAGAGTAACAGTTTAGAAAAAAGCTTGATGTAAAGTACCCCTGGAGCAGCTAGATAGGGCAGTGGATAGAGCACAGACCTCAGAGTTAGGAGGACTTGAGTTCAAATGCAGATTCAGACTTCCTAGCTGTGTGACCTCAAGCAAGTCACTTAACCCCAAATGCCTCACAAAAAAAAAAAAAAAAAAAAAAAAAAGTTGATATAAAGCACCTTTAAGGAATCTGAGAGGTTTGTTTATCTGTGATCCATGAAGAGCTATAAAGAATTTATACCAAGCATGCCCTTACCTATGGCAACGATTCTTAACCTTTTTTGTCATGGGTCCTTTTAGCAGTCAGAGGAAAACTGTGGTCACTTCTCAGAATGATATTTTAAAGTATATAAAATAAAATATATAGGATTATAAAGAAAATCAACTCTGTCAAAATAATTATCAAAATATTAAGGAAACAAATTCACATTCCCCAGATTAAGAACTTCCACACTTTGAAATAAGAGAAAGAGCATGTATTTTGTAATTTGAGGTTGTTTTTTAATTTTTTTCACTTGTATTAAAAAACATTAATAAGAGAAACTGAAGAAGGCATAGAAAGAAATTAAAACACCTTTTCTGAGGAAGCAGTTTTCATCTTTTATCTTGTTGAAAGAATTTATGAGAAATGCCTATACTTAATATCCTGAGAGATACTAGATATAGTACTGAATTCCAGACTAATGAAGAGGTACCAATTAATGTTATTTTAAGTGACTGAGAACTTTGGCAGTAACATTGATACAAGACAAAATATTGAATGTGTGTGTGTTTATACATATACACAAACACACACATACATAAACATTTATAATTTCTTCATTGTTAATAAATTATAAATGGTAAATTTAATATTTATTTAAATATTGATTAACAAGAGTAATTACCAACAGCACCCTGGTGAGACTTCAGGAGCTACAATGTTACAAGAGTACAGCACCCATCCCTACTCTTCCAAACATCCACAGATTATTTTCCTACCTTTAAAATAATTATAGGAAATTATATTTCTTTCTAAGGAATCCCGGCCTGCTTATGTGTATACAAGTTAGGAGAGTATGTTAATCCAGAAGGAAAGAGAAACAGAACCCTATAGAAACAAGGTTGACTAGAGATTCTGGAATATCCTACAGAGCTGGAAAAGCTTCAAGTGTGGGTCCAGCAATGGTCTCTGAAGATCAGAAAGCAATCTAGTTAAGATTTCTTTGAAGGGGGCAGCTAGGTGGCGCAGTAATAGAGCACCAGCCCTGAAGTCAGGAGGACCTGAGTTCAAAACTGATCTCAGACACTTAACGTTCCCTAGCTGTGTGGCCCTGGGCAAGTCGCTTAACCTCAATTGCCTCAGCAAAAAGAGGGGGAAAAAAAAGATTGCTTTGAAGATATTGATCACTAGGTTGCCTACCTAGTAATGAATTCCTCAGATACAAAACTTCTGAAAGACTATTATCTACTAGTAACAGAAAACTATAATATGAGCAATTGAAGAAGCAAGGGGAAAAAATCACAAATCTTTGAAATATTTAAATATATGAAAAGATTTGTACTAGAACCAATCATTAAGCAAAAATTATTAAGCACCTACTATGCCCTTATACTCTAAAATCACTTGATTTCATCATAACACGTACTAGAAGAGATAGAAATTTAGTAAAGATACAAGTTGAACAGTTCAACAACAAATATTATAGACCTCTTTTTATTAACTTGGTATATAAAACCTGAAATAAGTCATTTAATTTCTCTGTGAATCAATTTCTCAAGAAGATAATATCTATTCAACCTGCCTCATGGGGTTGTGAAAATCAAATGAACAAATGTATATAAAAGTGTTTTGAAATAACTTAGCAAATATATTTTCATTACAATGACCATGAAAGAAAACTAACCCAAGCTTGTACTTGACTTCACCTTTGTTTGTTTGTTTATTTTTCTTACAGATTTTTTTTATTAAAGCTTTTTATTTTCAAAACATATGCACGGATAATTTTTCAACACTGACCCTTGCAAAACCTTGTGTTCCAAATTTTTCCCTCTCTTCCTCCCATTCCCTTCCCTAAATGGCAAGTAATCCAATATATGTTAAACATGCTCAAAATATATGTAAATCCAATATAAGCATACATATTTATACAATTATCTTATTGCACAAGAAAAATCAAATCCAAAGAAAAAAAATGATAAACAAAATAAAATGCAAGCAAACAACAAAAAAAGTGAAAATGCTATGTTGTGGTCCACACTCAGTTCCCACAGTCCTCTCTCTGGGTGTAGATGGCTTTCTTCATCACAAAATCATTGGAACTGGCCTCAATCATCTCATTGTTGAATAGAACCACGTCCATCAGAATTGATCATCATATAGTATTGTTGTTGCGTGTATAATGATCTCCTGGTTCTGTTCGTTTTGCTCAGCATCAGTTCATCCCAGTCTTTCCAGGCCTCTCTGAAATCATCCTGCTGGTCGTTTCTTACAGAACAATAATATTCCATGACATTCATATACCATAATTCATTCAGCCATTTTCCAATTGAAGGGCATCCATTCAGTTTCCATTTTTTTTGCCACTACAAAAAGGGATTCCACAAACATTTTTGTACATGTGGGTCCCTTTCCCTCCTTTAAGATCTCTTTAGGATGTAAGCCCAATAGACACACTGCTAGATCAAAGTTCACCTTTATTTGTAAAAGGAATTTAGACAAGTTTAAATGTTTACAAAATCTGATCATTTCCAAAGCACTATCACATCAGCTCATATTCAATTGCAAAGATATTAGAGTAAAAAAAGAGCAGGCTGTCAATCTTTTTAATATAGATTATCCATTCTACAGATTATTCATGGAAAATTATTCATCTGCTTGGCTTTACCTATTACTTATTGCATTTCTTTGCATGAAATGAAATTAATTTTAATACTTATAAAAGTTAAATATGAGTTTGAAAATAAACTTGCTAGGGCGAAATCATATCATATATGTACATGGCTAAACACACAATAAACTAATTTTGAGAAGCCCTCCATTATTCTGTTCTCTGCTTTTATTATCATCAGTAATTGGGAGTTGACTACAATGCTAAAAAAAAAATAATAAAAAAAATAAAAAATAAAAAAGTAGCCCATAGTCTTAAAAATATAATTGGCTCAAGCCTAAAGCTTATATAACATGGAGCCTAGTGCCTAGTGTTTCACAATGCTGACTCTTTCCAACCCATTTTAAAGTTCTACCTTGCAAGGGCAAAGTGGAAAGGAACACTGGTACTAGGTCATATTTATCCATGGCCATCAAGTTTCTACTTTCTCTATGTCCAAAAATAATTAAATAACCAAAACTATCCAAACTAAAAAAAATAAAAATAAAGACCATCAAAATGAGTGTCTGAGAACTAAAATTGAACACCTAGGCTAGCAAACATTATAAATCTTAGACACAGATCCAATTCATATAAAGGAGGAGTGTGGTTAGTATAAATCTCTACAGAAAACCTAGGTTAACTTCTAAAGTGTGAGATCATCTAGAGTTCAAAGTCCAAGCACTGAAGTAGGTTCAATATCCAGACATTCAAGTCAAATAAGAAGACAGAGGAAAAAGTGAGGTCAAAGCATATGAAATGAGTTGAAATACAAGAAAAAAAAAGATATTACATAGAACTCTGAAGACAGAAGCAGAACTAGTTGTCTTGTTAATTAAGAAAAAAAGGTGTTAGATTTAGTGTTGGAAAGGACAAACCTTTAGCTCCTTCATTTTACAGCTGAGGAAGCCAAAGCACAAAGCAGGTGAGTGACTAGCCCAGCATCACAGAGTTAGAAATATCTGAACTCAAGTCTCAAAGACCCTCTATACAGCATTTTGTTCATTGCCCTGTACTGTTTACTTATATGATGAACAGGTATCACCTCACCTGAAACCACAGCTTAATCCCAGTCATTGGTAGCAACAGAACAGCATCCTGAGGAGAGCCAGTGAGGAGGAGGAGCCCCCTGGGAAGTGAGCCCAGCAGAGAAGTGGACATTAAAATACATCAGAGGTCCTGAAGCTGGAAGTAAGAGTTGCCTTTCATTCTGTTTGTATTAGCTTCACATGTTCCTTACATCCATGCTTTCTTCCCTATCTGATCTCTGTAAAAAAACTCCCAGGAAGCTAGAAACTTCAGTAACTGGGATGTTCCATTCCTCCTAAGATTAATCAAGGGGTATTTAAGTTTAAAATCATGTGAAAACATAAGTTCCTGGCCCAATTACTGGAACACTGTGAACTTTATCTAAGATTGAGTCCCTAGAAACTAACATGCTTCAGAGAGTTAGATCATAGAAAACAGAAACTAGGGTTGGTCACAGAACAATGCTTTTCATAATAACATGTGATTTTAAGATATATATAAGCAAAATGATTTCTCCCAATAAATGGCTCTGTTGAATTATCCAATCCTGTCTCCTTATTTTCAACCTCCACTAACCCATTTGTGTTGTGCTGGTCACAGCAGACCTCCATGCATGATCCTATGAATATTCATTCTCAATGTGTATGTATGTATGTATGGAAAAGCATGGAAAGTTCATGAAGGAAATGTTCTGTTGTTCTTTCTGTGTTTATACTAATTGACTTTGCTTTGAATAATTGCATCCTGTGTCTATCTAGTATATCTTTAGAATCTTCCTTTCTAGTCATGCATCCATCCCTGTAATAACATCTTTATTAATTCTTTATTAATAATTATGAGTACCATGTGTCCTTTGGATGTCCCTTAATTTTAATTCTTTTAAAGGTCTATGGTATTAAATGAACCTCAGGCACCCTAAATCATCTAAACTCCATAGGCTTTTTTTAAAAAGGCAGAACTTTATTTCAGGGGAAAAGTTGGGTTCATTGAAAATACATAATTTCTCAAATGTAAACCATCGTGATATCTTCCTCCTTTTCAATTCTGGACTCAGGTCACTGTCAGAGAGCAGGGTCTGTTCAAAATATATAAGCTGATAGTACTGTTTTATAAGTATATCCATCCATGTTAATATAATAATCATGATAAAAGGCACTTTTCATCCACATTGGATAGTTAGATTTATTATTATTATTTAACAACTATAAATCTCCTTAAAAGAGGGAAAGGGCCCCACATGTGCAAAAATTTTTTGTGGCAGCCCTGTTTGTAGTGGCTAGAAACTGGAAACTGAATGGATGCCCATCAATTAGAGAGTGGCTGAATAAATTATGGAATATGAATGTCATAGAATATTATTGTTCTGTAAGAAACGACCAGCAGGACGATTTCAGAGAGGCCTAGAGAGACTTGCATGAACTGATGCTGAGTGAAATGAGCAGAACCAGGAGATCATTATACATGGCAACAACAATACTATATGATGATCAATTCTGATGGACGTGACTCTCTTCAACAATGAGACAATTCAGGCCAGTTCCAATAATCTTATGATGATGAGAACCATCTACACCCAGAGAAAGGACTGTGGGAACTGAGTGTGGATCACAACATACCATTTTCATTCTTTTTGTTGTTTGTTTGAATTTTATTTTCTTTCTCATTTTTTTTGATCTGATTCTTCTTGTGCAGCAAGATAATTGTATAAATATGTATGCATATTTGGGGTTTAACATATATTTTTACCATGTTAACATATATTAGATTACTTGCCATCTGGGGGAAAGGGGAAAATTGAAACTCAAGGTTTTGCAAGGGTCAGTGGTGAAAATTTATCCTCTCATATGTTTTGAATATAAAAAGCTTCACTAGGGGGAATTAGAGGGAGCAGTGGATAGAGCACCAACCCTAAAGTCAGGAGGATCTGAGTTGAAATTGACCTCAGACACTTAACACTTCCTAGCTATGTGACCCTGGGCAAGTCACTTAATCCCAATTTCCTCAGCAAAAAAAAAAAAAAAAAAAAAAAAAAAAAAAAAAAAAAAACAACAACAACAAAAATTATAGATCTCATTTTAGAAACTTTGCAATATTCTGAGTCTTGATGCAATTAACACAATATGTATGAATAGGAACATTGGGAAAAACTTATCAATCTGGAGGGAAACCTCTTTCCTTTTGATTCTGCATTGGACATCTTCTATGATGGTGGTAGACCTCTTTGTTGAACATTTTTCTCCATGGTTCATACATTTTTTTAATACTTTTATTAAAATCACTGAAAAAAGCTATTATTTGTTTTAAATTCTAGTACAAATTAATTTTCTCATTAACAAGATGAGTCATTTCATAAAGATCAGTTTAAGATGAAAACATCTCAAAGGTAAAGACAAATTCATTATTTTAAAGTAGCATTACAAAGAAATATGTGTGCAACAAAAAAGAGTTAGGGATCTTTTTAGTTGCAGACATATTTCTTTGGAATGCTACATTTTTATGTAAGAAAATTCTAATATAATCAACAAAGCTCCTGAAACTTTATTTAAATAAATTTGACTTGAAAATAGTAACTGCTATTCCAATTCCCAAAAACTATAACTGATAATGTTATAAAACATAACATTACATTTTACCATGAACAAAAGACTTTCAAGCAACTTTTAGCAAATATAATTTAATGGTAGATTTCAATCCTATTATTAAATGAACCTTGAATTCATTTATCAAAACATTCCCAACTTAAGAAATCTAAAATAAAGATAGAAATAATTTGACTATATAAAACTTTAGTAATAGATTAAATTGGTAATATAAAAATAGAAAATGATAGTCAGCAATACTTTAAGAATATAAAAGTGAATTATATATAGAATCATTAAAACTATGAGAAGACTATGGTTGTAAATTTTGAATACTCATTTTAAATAGAAATCATCAAAATTTAAGATTTAAGTTTAGAGAAAAGAATTAGAAACAATAAAAAACTATGAAGAATGTCACCACTAACAATATCTAATTTCAGTTAAATATAAGGATTATGCATGACTTTTCAGTCAGAATAGTAACCTAATGAATTTATTATTTTCTGTGTCTATACTCTGCATTTAGTGTATCTCTCACAGAGAAAGGCTACACACAGATGGGATGCACCCTGCAATTGGAAAAAGAGGTCAAACATAAAATTTTCAATAATCGCTCTTGAAAAGAGATGGCTTTCAAATGGATTGTTAATAAGACTAAGCTACTTCCTGAATGATCAGCTGGAGATTCAGGATTCCTCTTTAAAAAGGAAAGCATCAGCTTAAAATGTAAAAAATTAACATACACTTTAATATCTGGAAATGCACACATCTCGCATAATTAAGTTTAATAATAGACTTTTTGGTGACTGAAGGAATGTTTAAAGAGGAAAGTTTGTTTTGAGTATACATGGACAGAGGCAGCTAGGTGGTGCAATGGATAGAGCACTGGCCCTGAATTCAGGAGGACCTGAGTTTAAATCTGACTTCAGACACCTAACTCGTCTTAGCTATGTGACCCCGGGCAAGTCACTTAAACCCAATTGCCTCAGCATATACATGGACAAAAGAATTTTGTAAAATAAATGTAGTATCTTAGGAAGAAAAAACGGAATGGGAAAAATATTTTCAGTAAATAACTCAAATAAATGTCAGCACCCAGAATGTATATGGAAATATATATATAGATAGATGTGTATATACACATATAAACATACATATAAAACACACAGATATATATGTAGATGCATATATATAAATATATATGCATGCATATGTGTATATACCTTTCGTTAGAGAAATTACCAAAGAATAAGACCAGTTTAGGATGGAGTTGTAACAGTGATGACTGTGCCCCCACTGCCTGAAAGTCAGGTATATTACACCTTACTACTCCCTAAGAGCTCTCTATTATCCTTAGGGATTGTTTTTTTTTTTTTTTCACTTTCTTCCACTGACAGTCCTGCACCAATTTTAGGGATCCCCAAACAACCTGGTTCCATTTAATCACTTTGCAGTAAGAATTGCTTTAAAGATATAGCTAATATGATTAAAAAGAGCAGATAGATGCACTGTCATAATATGCTATTGCTGAATATGAATGGAAATACAGGCCATCATTTCCTTGTCTATGTAAATCTCAATACTTAAAACTTAGAAGTTAGTAACAACATATAGATTAAATGTTTGTAATATAAGGAACTGTGAATAAATATCAACTTTTTTTCCTTCAGTCTTCTGCAGCAGTATTTTTGTTTTTGTGGAATTAAGAATAAATAATCTTTATGGATTTCAATTATAATGAGATCATAGTAATGTATAGCAAATAAGACTAAAATACATGTATAAATTTTTTAAAAGATATATCCAGAACAAACATACAAACATTTTCTCACAAGACCTAAAGGATATAATGTACCCCACACACATACAACCTTGGAGTATGGAAAAGGGAGGAGTAGGTTCCCAATACAAATGAGTTTTTACATAGCCATAATCCTAACAAGTTCCAAGTCCAAAGTTCTCCCTAAACTAATGTTCTTTGCCTTCTCAGAGTTTCCTTGCTAGGTTGGTTGCAATGCCCAACTTGAAGTCCTAGGCTCTCTACTGTTTGCATCTAGAATTAAAAAGGATAAATGCAATAGACCAAAACTCCAAACTCACTTCTTGGGGCCACAGGAGAAGAGAAAGTGGCCCTTCCCTACCCAGCTAATTACATAATACCCCTGCTATAAATGAAAAAGCTCTCCCCTCCCCAATCTATGCCAATGAGGGGGGGGGGGGGAAATGAACTCCTTGTCTCATATAAAGTTTAAAAAGTAGCCAGTCCTAGCTACATAACCAATTTGAAGAGGCTGCTATCACCTATATGGTGGTCTACACAAGATGTCTTCTGGCAGAAGAAAGTTCTTGGTGGTTCCTATTCCATCTGAATATGTACGAAAGCCCCGTAACAGAGGAAATATTAGTTTAGTTGGGAGGCAGACTATATAGCAGAAAGTGTGCTAGATATGGAATCAGGCACTGTGTAAGGGGCTCTGCAATTTATCATGTGTGTAATCTAGAACGAATTATTTAATCTCTTTTATGTCTATTCCCTCATAAAATAACAATATCAATAATAATAACATTTACATTAACACTTTAAGTTTTGTAAAGCACTTTACAAATATTTTATTTTCACAACAATCCTGTAAAGAAGGTGCTGTTATCCCCCATTTTATATTTGAGGAAACTGAGTCAGACAGAAGTTTAATGATTTGCCCAGGGTCACACAGCTATTACGTATCAGGGGCCACATTTGAACTCCAGTTTTTTTGACTCCTGTGGGCATTTAGATGGTATGGAGAAGAGAATACCAGACCTGAAGCCAGGAAGACTCATCTTCACCAGTTCAAATCTGGCCTCAGACACTTAATAGCTGTGTGATTCTGTGTAAGTCACTTAACCCTGTTTGCCTCGGTTTTCTCATCTGTAAAATGAGCAGGAGAAGGAATGAGAAACAATTCCAGTATCTCTACCAAGAAAACCTTAAATGGAGTAATGAAGAGTCAGACATGATTGAAAAAAGTGACCAACAATAACTTCTTGCCTCCAAGCCCATTGTTTTATCTTTGTCAGTCAATAAGCATTTATTAAGCACTTACTATATTCCAGATACTGTGCTATACACCTGGAATACAAAAAAAGACCAAAAACAATTCTTTGCTCTAGAGGTGCTCACAATCTAAAGGGGAATATATATACAAGATAAAGAGGTAATAATCCATAGAGAGAAAGCACTAGAAATGAGAGAAAGACTTCCTATAGTAGGTGGAATTTTAGCTAGGTCCTAAGGGAAACTAGGGAAGTCAGAAGGCAGAAGGAGAGAATTTCCAGGTATGAGGGACAATTAGTGAAAACATCTGGAAGAGAGAGGTGGCGTGTCTTGTTCTTGGAACAGCAAAAACAGTGACTCTGAATCCAAGACCATATTGGATTAGGGGACAGGGAATAGGGGAGGGGAGGGAGGAGGGAGGAGGGATGAGGGAAAAGAGAAGGGACAATAGAGTATAAGAAGTAAAAAGAATGGAAAGGTGGGAGTTGGACAAGGGCAGAAGGTTTTGTATTTGATCTGAAGGAAATAAGGCAATGGAGTTTATTGAATAAGGATTAAGGGAGAAACAGTTGGACTAAAGCTTTAGGAAAATCACTTTGGTGGCTGAATGGAGGATGGGCTAGAGTAGGGATAGACTTGAGATGGGCAGACCCATCAGCAACCTATTACATTGTGCCACCTAGCTGCCTTGAATGGAGTTGAGCTAGATGATCTTTCCAGTTATAAATCTATGAGCCTTTGAAATTCATACTGACCAGATTTTTAAAACTTCAAAATCCCTAGACAACTGAAACATGCAAATCATGACAATCTTAAGATACTACTTTATACCCACTAAACTGACAAAAATATCAGCAAAAAAAAAAAAAAATTAAAAGTTGATTTAGCTATGGAAAAGTAGGCATTTTATTACTTTATTGGTGGTTCTATAGGTTGGTAAAAAAAAACATTTTGGAGAATAAATTCAAAATATATAATGAAAAATCACAAAAATGTTCATTATTTTTGAACTAGACAATCCCATCGTTGAAACTTAAAAAAAAATAATCATGTGGACAAAAGGAGTGATCTATACTAAAAGATTTATAGCTATTATATTTATAATAGTAAATATATATATAAACAAGTTTTATGTCAAATGAATAGAAAATGTCTAAATATATTATTCTTCTATAATTCTTGTTTAAATGTAAATTAGAAGTCATCTGCAATATTCTTTACAATTTTATTTTTTTTAATTCCACACCAAACTCTTGCTCTTCTTGTTCTTTTTGTTCTGAAAAGTGATAATTTGCTTTTTAACAAAATTTATTTGAACATTTTTTTTAAAAAAGGAAATAGGAACTTAATAGAATTTGCTTTCAAAATATATTCTATTTCTTTGATAAATAATATTTTTAATTACCCCAGCATCCTACATAACTCTACTTTAACTTTAAATTAGTATTGCTAACTTATGCTATGTAGTACTGTATGGTATTCATGAACTGATTTTATTTCATGTTTTCTCTTTAGATTGACTTTATACTAATATTTAGAATGACTTTATACTAATATTAATCATCCCATATCCTATTCATTATTCTATATCATCACATTCTCTAATCACCTATTATCTAAAATCCACTAAAAAAAAAAAAAGTGTATAGTAAAGAATTCTAATGTATTAAACTACCTGCCATCTAGGGAAGGGAGTTGGGGGAAAGAGGGAAAAGTTTGTAACAGAAAGCTTTGCAAGGATCAATGTTGAAAAATTACCCATGCATATGTCTTGCAAATAAAAAGCTCTAATAAAAAAAAAGAATTCTAATGTAATAAATGTAATACTAAATAATGATAGTGTAATGCAGCTGATTCTTTGCCTGACAGTATGAAGTTAAATGGCTTGTCTATTTTCACATTTTAACTCTTTAATGCAGTGTTATAGCAAAAGTTCTCAAACCACAAAACTAATTTTGAATCCTTAATCTCTACTTTGGAAAAACTGAAAAAAAAAGAGAAAGATTTAGAATAAATAAGAAATTAAATGGAATAAGAAATACTGCTACACAATACTAAAATAAGAGCTTGTGTGGTTAAGTGACATCACTAGGAATTTTAAACCCTAAAGCAATTCAGTTTTTAAAATAACTGAAACAATCTGCACTGACAAACACTTTGTCTAGCTATATATACTGTTCAGTTTTGGGTGTGTGCCACATTCTAGGAAGATCATTGATAAGCTGTCAAGGGAAGGATCACCAGGATGGTGAGGGCCTTTCCTAATCAGTTAAAGGAACAGAAGTTTGGTCTCAAAAAGAGAAAATTTATAAAGGACATAATAGGCAGATTTTCAAATGGAGATTAGTGTCATCCAGAGAAACTAAATGTATATCTTTGTTCCATATTCTTATTCCATATTCTGTTTTAAAGCAAAGTAAGCCTCCTTTGTTAAATGTTCGATGACTTGCCATCATCAAAGATGAACTAAGAGTCTTTGGAGCTTCTCCTACAACACACTGGAAACATGTTTCATCATCTGACTTCTAGAATCATGAATGGTCATCGTATTGCTCACAGTTCTTAGCCTTTTCAAAATTATTTTTATAGTGGTGATGCTCTAATAGAAATTATTCCTTAGCTCTTTTAATTTCATTTTTATCAGTTTATAAAAGTTTTCAAAATTGTTCATTTTTATACTACAATGTAAAACTAGTATAAATCGTCATTGTATAAATTGCTTTTTGTTCTATTTTACCTTGCACCAATTCATAAATATCTTTACAAGTCTTTTAAAAAATCATCTATAAGGGGAAGCTAGGTGGCGCAGTGGATAGAGCACCAGTCCTGAAGTCAGGAGGACCTGAGTTCAAATCTATTCTGAAATACTTAATGTTCCCTAGCTGTGTGACCCTGGGCAAGTCACTTAACCCCAATTGCCTTACCAAAAAAAAAAAAAAATCATCTATATCAGGGAACAGCTAGATAGTGCAGTGGGATAGAATACCAGCCCTGAAATCAGGAAGACCTAAGTTCAAATCCTACCTCAGACACTTAATACTTTCTAGCTGTATGACTCTGCAAATCACTTAACCCCAACTGCTTCAGTAAAGAAAAAAAAATCATCTATATCCTTATTTATTTTTAATTGTTTTAATCAGCCCAAATCTGCTTTTTTACCCTCACATCCTGCCCCAACCCCATTTACAAATAGAAAAAAAAGTAAAACTCATTACAAACACATATAGTCCATCAAAAATAAATTTCTACATTGGCTATATATTTTTTGTTTCATTCTGTATTCTGAGTCCTTTACCTCTATCAGGAAGTAAGTAGCATGTTCTATCATTAGTCCTCTGGAATCATTGTTGCTCATTACATTGAAAAGAATTCAGTACAATAGAATGACATAACATATATAAAACATATAAACATAAGATAAAAAATATAAAACATAAAACATTTATAAAATATAACTTTATCCATTCCCAATTGTTCCCAGTGTTGCCACTTCAAAAAGAGCTTTTTTTTTTTTTTTGCCTTTTTAGAGTTTATTTTGCTTACAGCAAATCCCTTTTTGGGGCAGCTAGGTGGCACTGATGAGTCTGGAGTCAGGAAGATTAGCTTCCTGATTTCAAATCTTGCCTCAGACACTTATTAGCTGTGTGACCCAGTCCTAGACACTTAACCATGTTTTCTTCAGTTCTTATCTGTAAAATGAGCTGGAGAAGGACATGGCAGACCACTCTAGTACCTTTGACAAGAAAACCCCACAAGTGGTCATAGTCAAATATGACTAAAAAAAACCCTGAAAATCCCTTTAAGCTAGCCTCTGTTTAAATTCTCTCTTCCTATTTTCCTGTTGTGTGAAATGTATTTCTATACACAACTGTATGTGTGAGTATTCTTTCTTTGGATAAGTTCAGACAAAAGTTCAAATGTCAGCCACTTCCCCCAACTTGTTTTCAAAGACGGCTACTTGTTCACCTAGATTATGTAAGATCATTTTGCCTACTTTGCTTCCCCTCTCCCTTCATCCAGTGTTTTCATCTTCCCCTTTCTATTCTCTTCCCAAGACATAATAGAACTCACATTCTCAGGCCTTGTCTAATTGGACTGTGTCCATAACCTCTGATGATGATAGAGTTTAGTGGGGACAAATATATTACCTTCTCATATGTGAATATAAGTAGTTTATCCTTGTGTAATTGTTATCATTATTTATTTATATTTTCATTTTTCTCTTCACTCTTGCGCTTGAATTTCAGAGTGTCCACAGTGGTTGGAAGTTCTTTATTTTGTTAAGTTTATTTATTCCCCTGTACATACTCAGTTTTCTGAGAAATTTATGGTTCGTTTTCTAAAATTTTTTATTGCTTCTTTACAATAGCGGTTGCTAACTCACACATGATCCTAAATGTGGCTGTTTGGTACTTGAATTCTTTCTTTTGAATTGCTTGCTGTATTTTTTTCTCCTCTGGAAACTCTGGATTTTGGCTTTTTTGTTTCTGGAATTCTCCATTTGGGGGTTTCTTTCAGGAGATGACTAGTAGATTCCATTTCTCCTTTGCCTTTTTGTTCTAAAAAATCTGGACAGTGTTTTTTTCTTTGTTTTTAAAATTTCTTGAAATAGGAAGTTTGTGGGGGTTTTGTTCATGGTTTCCAGATAGTTTGTCGATTTTTCACTTTTTTCTCTTCGAACAGTTTTCTAGATCAGTTATTTTTGTTATGAAATACTTAACATTTTCTTCCATATTTTCTGTCTTTTGACTTTTGTTTTCATATTTCTTGTGGTCGTCTATAAGCATTGGTCTCTATTTAGTCCATTCTAATTTTTAGGAATTAGTTTCTTGGACAAGGTTTTGGATTTCTTGTGCCAAGTTCTTAAGTCCCTTTCCAATCCTTTCTTCTACAATTCTTGTTTCTTTTCCAATATTTTCCTCAAGTGCTCTCATTTTATTTATTTAAAAAAAAAAAAAAACATTTTAACTCTGTTTAAATTCACATCTTTGTCCCTGCAGAGCTGCTGCTTTCTGCAGATCTTCACCTGCAGTATAGATACTTAGCTTGATAGCCTCAGGGGGTGTATTTAGTTCTTTTATGAAATTAATCCCTGGTAGCTAATTGGAGAAGCCTTTAAGCATTTTTAAATCTGTCTTTTGATTTCCCTTTCTCCCATTGTCTTTCTTGGTCTCTCAGCCTAAAATAACAAATGAGTTGTGGCTGATGTAAACAGGATTAAGTGACTTGGCCAGAGTCGCACAACTAAAGAATATTTGAGGCTAGATTTGAACTTAGAAAAATGAGTCTTCCTGCCTCCTGGCCTGGTGCTCTATCCACTGAGCTACAACTTCTATCATAACCTACATATGCTCTCTTATTCTATTTCACTTTTGTACAAATTGTTCTTCCTTGTGGTATCAACCCAACATAGTAACAGCATTCCCCTAGATCTCCCGACACTACTTTATTATCACTGAAGCTTTGACTTCTTTATCTCTTCTCTTGTTATTCTGACCATCTTTTGTTCCTTACTTCTGCAGTAATACCAGTCTACTTCTACATTTCTGATAATACAATTCTACTACCATTTTTGTGTATAATCTGTTATTAGAAATGTAAAATAGTCTACTTATTGCCCACAATCTTTTTCTCCATTGCCCTTTATGTGATGTGTAACTTTGTTCCCTTAACAGGGTATTCCATAATTTATAGCCATACAGTATAGTGGGGAAATATTGCTATTTAAAATATGGGTTATTGGGTTTTTTTAGAGAGAAATGAGGTTGCTGACAATATTGCACAATTTTTCAAACACAATTCAACTTTCTTAATCCCATCCACCCACATTTAATTTTGGGCTCAGTTCATCATCCATTAGAAATATCTGTTGCATATAGGAATGCATAGATCATAAGCTAAGTATACCAGTAAATTTAATCTACTCTATAATTATACATGTGTGTGACATGTGACTGAAGATACATACAAATACATATATTCAAACATATACACATATAGATACATTACATTTTAGATAATAAGCATTCTTTATCCATTTGATGTTTCCTATTTGAATGTCATTTAAGAGGTGCTATAATTTTATAGCACTTTATTAGAACAATTCCAAAACACAGTGGAGAAAATGAATGTAAACAATAATTGAACACTATGCCTATAGGTTTTACAAAAATGCAGAGGAGAGGACTTAGGACCAAGATAAGAATGTACAAAATCAAAACATGAATATTTGGATTATTAAATGAGGTATGAGCTGACCTTAAAGATATTCAAGTCCTGTATTGGACACATAATGACTATGTGATTCAGAGCAAGTTATTCTTTCACCCCATGTTCTTCTTTATGCTCAGTGAACAACTCTATTATCATGACTTCAATTATTATCTTTATTATGAGATTCCCATAACAAACTATCCAGTTCTGATTTCTTAGCCAATTTGAGCACGGTTGGATGTTTCTTTTGTCAAACTTAACAAATACAAAAGTAATCTGATCATATCCTCAATAAACTTATTCCCATTCCCATTTCTGTCCATGGCACCGCATCCCAATCTAGAAACTAAAGTCATCTTTTAATACCAAATTCTGTCATTTTTTCTAATCTAATCTAATTTCTAATTTAAATTGATCAAAAAGTATTTAGGGAACTACAATGTGCCAGATACTGTAGCATTCATTCCTTTCTACCATCTGTCCTTCCTACCTCACAGAATTATTAGAGTAATAGAATACTCAATACATTTTACCTTCAATTCTACTTAGATTGGACTCCAAAAGATAAGTAAGACTTCAATCTGTGAAAAGATCAAAGTAGGATATTCCAAGCATAGAGACCAGTAAGAGGAAAGTCATAAGGCAAAAAACCTCAGGATACATCATTGTTAAGGGACAAGGAGAAATTTGGCTGGAGTATTCCGTCTATGTTCTGATACGAACAAGCTATGTGACACTGGCAAGTCACCTAACCTCCCAGGGAAGAATGAAATGAAATAAAAGAAGAAATATACTTACTGTCTCTATTTAAGTACATGCTATATCCCTTCTATTATTTTAAAAAGTACTGAAAGGCAAAGATTTGGGGGTTTTTTGTATCCCTAGTTCATAGCATAGTACTATATACATAAGTAATAATATTTACTTAATTGATTAATAATAGTGAAAGAAAACACTAAAGCACTACTATTATTTTCAAGTCATCACTCAGATACAAGTTTCCATTGTGTAATTTCTGGTTTATTGAAAAAACATCCTGCTTCTTAGTCTTCATCCCCACCCTCAACATATTGTATATATTACTACCAGAATAATAAAATAACTATCTATATTACATCACTTACCTCTTTAAAAATCTATGATTATGCCTTATTTTCTATTAGATCAAGTCTAAAATCTACCTATCACTAAAAACTCATCATTATCAAATTTATTAGTGCAGGACATTCTCAATATAGACATTCCTTCCATAAGTACATGTATGTATGTATGTGTGAGTATGTGTGTGTGTTTGTGATTTTTCTGTGACTATAGAGTAAGCAGGGTAAGCAAAAGCTCACTCAAAGTTTTGCCCTTTGATATGGAGGAAGGGGCATTGCAGTTGAGTGGGGGTGGAGGGAAGAGGAAAATTCTCTCCCAGGTCAGGATCAGTGAAAGCCAAGGTTTTGACCTCTGCTATATCAATGTTGACCTTATACACAAAATCCTGTGGTAATATGGCTTCTCAGTATATACATGTAATCTGACTTTCAGCCAGATTAATCTGGATTTAAACTGTTTGCCTAAAGCAGAGCCCACTGTTTCTCCATCATGTAAATAGTCTCTCTATTTCTATCATCTTGTGATTCTAGTTACTATATCCAACTGTAACTGTCTTTTCCTCCAGCTCCAAGAAATGAATCTGAGGATGACTGCTTCTGTTCCACATTATTGGTCCTCACTTTCAGCCATTGGAGGTGATTTCCACAGGATCAGGAGTACCAGCCATAGAGACCTTTGAGCCAGGATTGCAAGCTTGGTGGTGCAGCTCCCCAGCTCAGCAAGAAAATCTTGAGAAGCCAAAGTGCCTGGGACTTGAACTGTAGGAGAATTTTGGATTTAAAACTGGGATCAGGCTCTATGAGAACTAAACTAAACTATAAATCTAAATCCCTTCCCTTCCCCAAAGAATGAGGTGATGCAAGGAAGAAGAGGAATTATGCCTCCCACATTTGGGTGTAGTGTATTTGTACATTTGTGATTATATTTTGAAATAAATATTTTTCTTTGCAAAAGCTCCACTGGTTTACCCGTAGTCAGGGAAGACCAAGACATGGAAGGGAAGGGGAAGGAGAGAAGAAGGGGACAGAATGTAGAAGAAGGAAGAAAGGAAGGAAGGAAAGAAGGAAGGAAGGAAGGAAGGAAGGAAGGAAGGAAGGAAGGAAGGAACAGAGGGAGGGAGGAAGCTAGCAAGTTTCCACAGCTAATTAAAACTGCTTCACAAGTCCACCAATGGAATCTAAGAAATATCAAAGGATTACACAGAAGGAAAAGAAATAAGCATTTATATAGTGCCTCCTAGGTGCCAGGCATTTTGCTAAGTGCTTTTTTTTACAAATATTATCTCATTGATTCAGGCCAGTCCCAAAGATCTGATGATGATGAGAGTCATCTACACCCAGAGTGAGGACTGTGGGAACTGAAGGTGGATCTCAACATAACATTTTCACTCTTTTTGATGTGGTTTGCTTGCATTTTATTTTCTTTCTCATTTTATTTTCTTTTTGATCTGATCTTTCTTGTGCAGCAAGATAATTATATAAAAATGTATGCATATATTGAATTTAACATATATTTTTACCATGTTTAACATATATTGGATTGCTTCCCATCTAGGGGAGTGGGTGGGGGGAAGAGGGGGAAATTTGGAAAACAAAGTTTTTCAAGGGTCAATGCTGAAAAATTATCCATGCATATGTTTTTAAAACAAAAAGCTTTAATAAAAATTTTTATTTTATTTTTTTTGTAAAACCCTCAAATAAAGAAGAAGAAAAAATAATAATAATAAAAGAATTATTGCTCAACTTGAACTGGCTGGTTGGGGTCCCAGAGAAAAGCTAGGACTACTCACAGATTATTGTTTGTCATTCATTCTCAAGAGGGCCAATAACATCAAAATACCTTGATTTGCAAGTGAATTGGATTTAAGTGAGGCCTAGTTGGAAAAAGTTCTCAGTCTCTCTCTCTCTCTCTCCTCCAGAGTCTACTTATATCTATATTTGGGTAAAGAGTCTTTTTATTATTTGGGTTGATATAGTTCCTGTTTATTGGTAAGTAGACTTAAGTGTTTCATATATTATCTAGTTATTTCAAATGGAATTCCTATTTCTATTTCCTTTTGCTAAATTTCATTGACAGTATGTAGAAATGCTGACAATTTCAGTGAGTTTATTTTATGTCCTGCAACTTTGTTCAAGTTAATTATTTCAATTATTTTTTCTCTTTACTCTCCAAGTCATCATATCATCTGCAAAATTCAATCATTGCCTATATGATTGTTTACTTTCTTTTTTTTTTGTTTTATTGTATAGCAAGCATTTCTAGTAGAATAATAACAGTGATAATGTACACTTTATCCCAATTTTACTGGCAAGACCTCTAGTTTATTATCATTAGAGATAATGCTGACTCTTAGATAGTACCGACTATATTTAGGAAAGATCCATTTATCCTGATAATTTTCATTTTTTTAAAACAGAGATGGGTGTTTTGTGTTAAATTTTTCTGCATATATTGAATGATATAATCATATCCTTATCATTAATATGGTCAATTATGTTTATAGTTTTCCTAATATTGAAGCAGCTCTCAATTCCTCCCATAAATACAACTTAGTCATAGTATAGGGTAGGACTTCTTAAACTTTTTTCCACTCACTACCCCTTTTCATCTGAGAAATTTATGGGACCCTATTTCAAACCTGAGCTGAGGTGTTTCTGTCTGCATTCATGCATGTACAATGCAAAGTGTGCATGTTGTATATTTAGAACTAAGGCTGTGGTAAAGTTGCACAATGTAACACAATGCAAGTGCTACCAGAAATACCTCAGATTCATTATGAATGGGACTGAGTGAGATAGGTGAAACTTTCTCAAGAAGTCTATGAAACTAGGTCATGTGATCCCTATTCCCAGAGATTTGCAGAGCTGGAAGATCAGGTCCCAGGTTGCTGGAAGTCACCTTATCTCTAGGTCTAAAGGTCTTTAAAGGCCAAGACCCTAGGTCAGTGACAGGAAGTGACTGAAAGTGATGGGACCCACAGGAAGCAGACAACATTGCTGACCATTGGTCAATAATGGTTACTTCCTTTTAGTCTATCCAATGAAAAGGCTTGGGTCTCTTGCTATTTAACCAGCTTTACATCTGCCAATTTGTCAGGTCGAAGAGCATATGTTGGGAGCTGACATGTCTCCCAGGTATGCTCGGGCCTTTCCCTGCAGGGACTAAATAAATACTTTCTCTTTGTACCTGAAGATGTCTCTGATTATTTAATATGGGAAAGTGAGTCTAGCACCAGTCCCATACAATTAAGTATTTGATTTTGAATTAATTTTTGGTATTGCTTTCAGAAACCTTTTACTTTTGCTAAATTTTTCACAAAGTCAGATAGAACTCGAAAATAAAAGAACAGAACTTCAGGCTAAAGTATTTGAAAACTGTTTTAACTATCTTTTAAAAGATATATATACATTACAAACCGAGAAACTGGGCTGAATATCAATTATGATTAGCTATTACATAATTCTCAATTGCAGGAATAAGGAACAATCAATAAACATCCATGGAATAAGCTGGTGGAATGTTATATTTGAAGAATGTTAGGGGAGCCAGTGCTGCTGTATAATACAGCATAAGAAAATTGGAAAATTAGAGAAAAGCCAGATTAAGAAAAATTTTGAACAGCCCAACATAGAATTTTATATTTGATCCTGGATATGATAACCACTGGTGTCTATTGAGTGGGATAAGAAGGAGAAAGGTGTCATGGTCAGTCATACACTTTAGGAAGATCACTGATACCTGAATGGAGGATGGACTATAGTGAGGAAAAATAAGGCTGGGAGGACAGCCACAAGGGCATTATAATAGTCTAGGCATAAGATGATAAGTGTCTGGACCAGGGTGGCACCTGTGTCAGAGGAAAGAAGGGTTTTATAGGAAATATGTTGAAAGCATAGAATCACTCAGGCTTGACAACAGAATAAATATGAGGAGGGTGTGAGAGTGAGGAGTCAAGATTGTTGATACCCAAGTTGCAAGCCTAGATGACTGAGAGGATGGTGGTGCTTTTGCTAGTAAAAGAGAAGCTAGGAAGAGAAGAGGATTTTGGAAAGAAAGATGAGTTTTGGATAGCTTGAGTTTAAGATGTCTATAGGACATTTTGTTTTGGATGTTCACTAGGTAGCTAGAAATATGAGACTAATGGGCAGGATAGAGATTAGGACTAAATCAGTGGATCTGAGAATTATCTGCATAGAGATGATAATTGAATCCATAGAAGCTTAGATCATCAGCCGCATAGAGAGAGAGAAAAGAAAAGGGCCATGGGCAGAGTTTTGGGGTCACTAAGCTAAGTGATCTTGACTTGAAGATCCAGCAAAAGAAATTGAGAAGGTATAGTTAGACAGGTGATTGGAGAACAGTGACACAAAAACAGAGAGAAGAGAAAATATCAGGGAAGAGCATGATCAAGAATGTCAAAGGCTTCAGGGAGATCAAGAAGAATGAGAACTGAGAAAAATCAATTTGATTTGCTAATTAAGTGATCACTGGTAACTTTGGAAAATGAAGTTTCAGCTGAATAATAAAATGGGAAGCCATTCTGCATAGAAATTAGAAGAGAATGACAGAAGAGGAAGAATAAGCATCAATTGTAGATATAGAGACTTTGAGGTAGACATCATTTTGTTTATAGATTATGAAGCAGCTATTAGCTAGAAACTGATAGAAAAATAAATGAGAGAGTGGGAATGATATAAAGAGCAAGTCAGGCTAGAATAAAATCAAGGATACAAGGAGTGGGTTAGCCTTGGTAAAAACAAGGGCCACCTTTTCATATGAAATGAGTAAAAAGGAAATATTGAGGAAAGACAAATTTTAACTCTGCAATTTATGATCTTTCAAGGCTCTAGACTTCTACATATTTGGAAAAAAAGGATAATTAATACTGATTGGGATTATAAAAAGTATTAGAAATGCTTAATTAACAACACTAATGTAGTTTTATTTATTTATTTTTTGCTGAGGCAATTGGGCTTAAGTGACTTGCCCAGGGTCACACAGCTAGGGAATGTTGAGTGTCTGAGATCACATTTGAACTCAGGTCCTCCTGCCTTCAGGGGTGGTGCTCTATCCACTGTGCTACCTAGCTGCCCCAACACTAAAGTACTTTGAAAGGCCTCTCAATAAACTTCATTGACTCCCCATTTATCTCTAGGATAAAATACAAACTCCTCTACTTGGATTTAAAGCCCTTTACACCTGGGCACCAACTTACTTTTTTCTAATTATTATGCTTTATTCCCACTTCATGTGCTCTTTGATCTAATCTAAGGGACCTTGCTGTTACTTAAAAAAAAAAAACAACACTCTAGTCTAGATGACTTTGCAGAAGCTCATGCTTGAAATTCACTCCCTCCTTACCTATGCATCTTAAAATCCCTAGGTTTTTTTAAAATGGCACCTCTGATTTCCCTTATTATTAGTACCTCCTCATCAACAATTATCTTATGTTTTTATGCTAATATATATGTATATATCCCTAAAGAATGTACTAAGTTCTTCAAGGGTATGGAATGTTTCATTTGTATCTTTAGCATTCATCATAGGGGTTGGCATATTGCAGGTTCTTAATAAATGTTCATCAATTGTTAAAGAGGATTTCAATTAATACAAATAGATCATCAACAATTATAGTAGTCTTTTATTGTATAATAAAGAAAGTTTATGTTAGAATGAATAATATCTATTTCAGCCTCCTTTTATATTGAGGGAAATAAATTGTCCTTTCTTTACAAATGGGGATAATGGAGTCTAGTGCCTAGGAAAATTAAGGAGAAAGGCAAAAATGGGTTGTCTTAAGTGAAAGTTATTTTGTGTCAGAGCTTGACTAGAATATAGATCTTCTAATTCCCAATATAGTGTCCTTTGTACTTATGAAATCTAAGGACACATTTCTGAGGTATTGAATAAAGATTCATTTTAATCTGAGAAAAATTATTTGCTGAAAATTTCCAAAAACAAATGTAAAAACTAAGGATTCTCATACACAAACACTGCTAAGTAACCCAATTGATCCCCTTTCTTTAATCTTCCAATTATAGAACTAAGTATATGAGCCAGAACCCAATTTTCAATTATCATCCAGTTTAGTCCCTTTGTTTTTCCTGATGAGGAAGGAAGGCCAAAAAAGTAAAGTGTTTTTCTCAAGGTTACAAACCTAATTAGTCGAACTAGTTTAGAAGCCAGAGGTTTCATGTAAGCCAAACTGGTACTTTTTCAAGTACTTCAAAATTTCATTTCCCCACAAACCAGCTTCTTGTCCCCAACCTTCTTAAGTGTCACATTAGATCCAGAACAATTTTCTATGCATTTAAAGACATAAAAGCCATTTCGGTAAGATCTCTTAATTCATGACTCCACTGCAAATAAAAGTATTGTCTGAAAGTATTATCAAAGGCCCCTGTCACTCTGCCTTCACCCATGCCTGTCATTGAAGGCCAAGGCCCAAAGTTCTCTAGAAAGATTTGTTTCTTAAGGGGAAAAAAAGATTCTCATCAAAAAAGAACTCTTGTTCTGCAAGCCTGGGAAGTGAAGAAAAAGATGAATCCTTAAAAAAAAGTAGAATAGGGATTTGGTCAAAGTGGATCCTCAGCTATCCTTCTCCTAGCCTAAGCAGCTCCATTCAGCTACTGCAGCCACTCGCTCCTTCATCTTTTCCTTATCCTTCGCCCTTAGTACAGTCAAGTCCTGTTGTCCTTCCCAGCTTGTTACTAATAAAGTTGTTACAAAGTGACCTTGAGCGTCTATTTCTCCGAACCTCCACCCACTTGGATTCCCCGCCTTCTTTGCCGTAGCCCCCTCCTCCTTCTCCATCCGGGTGCTGGGGTTGGGATAAGAGGCTGACTGCGCCTGCGCGCCCATCCCTACTCGGTTCGACCTCTGCCGCAGCCGCTTGAGAAAGGTAAGCCCCGGACGCGCCGGAGCCGGACCCGGCCCAGTCCGCTCCCTCATTCATTCAGGCTGCATCGTGCACCAGATGCGAGATGGGGACGGGGGGAACGCAGCAGGCCTGGGCTCTGGGTTCCGGGGACGGAAATCGGGGAGCAAGCTCCAAGCGAGCATTTGACCTTAAAGCTTGTTTCCTCCCTCCCAGATAGCAGAGAAAGCGGCAGTAAGCCGAGCCCTCGCCTCCCGCCACCTGATCCTGTCGCCGCCGCCCCAGCTGCACCTAAGATGTTCGCCTGCGCCAAGCTCGCCTGCTCCCCCGCTCTGGTGAGTGGCTTTGGCGCTGAGAATCAAAGGCTCCGGATGTCCCGAGAGCGTCCACGTTGAATGACAGAGGAGGCCAGTCAAGGCCATAGCGGATTTTCTGTGCAGGCCTTAGGTCCCCATTGCCTCTTTTTTCGCGGTTTGCTTCACAGGGCCCTCTGGGACGGAGGAGCCCTTATTTTCCCCTCTCTGGCTAAGAAGCTGCAGAGTTTCTCCTCGGCGCGGGGAACTTGGGGGTGGGGGAGCGCGAGAAGAGGTCGGCGGGGCCTAGCTGTCAGGCTTCACCCTGAGTCTAGGTCAACCCTCCCCTCCCCAGGCTCTAGCCCTTGTCAGTCGGTATGGCCAGGCCCAGCCCTCAGGGTCAAGGAAAGGCGTCCAGTGTCATTACCACGAGTTAGGAAAGAGGGTCTGCGGGGAGGGGGCCTAGTTCCGGCGGCCTCGCCAGAGAGCTCCTTGCCTGTAGGTCAAACTCCCGCAGCCCCAGAGGGAGGGACTTGGGCTCCCTGAATGGGCGGGGAAGATCTGGAGAAGCACTGCTCCGTCGGCCGAGGGGCTCTGCGCTGGAGGGGTGTTTGCTGGACCCAGAAGGACCCTTCTGGGAATCGGGACAAAGTTCTGTTAGGACTCGCAGTGACCTTAGGCCCTTGGAAACCCAAGGGCATAGGCCGAAATGGAAAAGATCTGCTTGGCTTTTATAAGGATTCATAGGCTTTTTCTTAGAATATAATGCTTTTTTTGACTAAGGATTAATGTTTTACCAGGGCTTCAGCTTTTTTCCCTCCCCATTTTTAGAAGTGAATTTTGTTTTCAATGACGAATAGCTTAAAAAATAAACCAAAGTATCATTAGGTTTTCCTTTCCTTGTACCTACGTTATTTCTTTCATTTAATAGGTTTAGATTTACTAAATAATGGATCATTGAATTCACTGGATAATTCCTAGAAAGAGTTTGTAATATGCTGTAGTATTAAAATTAAAAATTTTGAATCAGAACTTTTTTGAAAATGCAATATATATAGTATGATATGCCTCCTAAAAGACCTCCAAGTCATTTTATAGTATAAGTACTTTTTAATTTCCTTTTCTAGTCTGTTTTTAACCATTAGCTTTCTTAGAATTTTGGGTGTCCACCCCCAAAAAAGTCAGTGAAACTCTGCAGAACATGTGTTTGCTTAATTTATTTTTTCGTTTATCAGATCCGTGCTGGATCCAGAATTGTATACAGACCAATTTCTGCAGCAGTGTTGTCTCGACCAGAGGTCAGGACTGGAGAGGTAATTGGTTTAAGAGAACTCTTTCAAACTTACAATGTCTTATGGGTTTTATATTTTATAGTAGTATCTTTTTGTATCCTCTCAAGAATAAATTAAGGAATAAACATAAGTTCTAGAGATTCAGCCATTTGAGAAAAAGTCTCAACACATGGGACTCAAGTGTTATATAGATCTTGACTTCTTGAACTTTTTTCATTCGGGACCCCTTTTCTTCCCAGAAATTTTATGTATAGGTATATAAAATAGATATGCAAATGAAACATTTACAGATAATATAATTTTGTCCCCATGGGGGGGGGGGAGACATTCAGTTAGAAGACCTCATGAGGTCATGACCCACAATTTAAGAAGCTTGGCTATAGATCATTTATTTAGAATTGAAAGGGAGGTTAGATCATTTAATATAAAAATTCTGGTTCAGCCTTCATATTTTACAAATAAGGAAACTGGGGCCTAGAGATGTTAAGTGATTTGCTTAAAGGTAACAAAGATAGCAGATCTAGGATTTAAACCTAGGTTCCTCAGATTCCAAATGTGTACTATCCACAATAAGAATGTTTCTACATATATCTTCAAGCTAAAATTATAGCAGTAATACAGTTAGGATAATAAGTAGTTTGACTGTATAGTCATTTAAATAGCTAACAAAGATGCTCTGACTTCAAATGATGTGTATTTATACTCACATTATATGCCCACTATTCCTAATACATTTCTTACCTACATGTATTAAAATTAAAGCAATGTAATTAATCTAACTATTCATTTGACTTGTCTTTTTTGTTTTGTTTTTTCTAGGGCAACACAGCGTCTTATGGGGCCCAGAACAGGATGTCTCAGCCAGCACTAAGGGAATTCCAGACCAGTGCTATCAGCAGAGACATTGATACTGCTGCCAAATTTATTGGTGCAGGTGCTGCCACAGTAGGAGTGGCTGGTTCTGGTGCTGGTATTGGAACTGTCTTTGGTAGTCTGATTATTGGTTATGCCAGGTAACTTTTTCCATATCTGAAAGAATTCATGATCATATTTATTGCATGCAGGCTAATGTGTTTAAAGTCCATTAATTTTTTTTATCAAAACCAAAAGTTTTTTGAATCTATTACAATCCCTCAAAATATATGAAATATATATATATATCCTAAACCAAGTGTGTGTTCACATAGGTCAAATGATAAAATGGCTCTCAAAAATATTTTGAAAACATTGCTTGCTTTTCCAAAATAATCTTTTGTTTTTTCCCTCCTACCTTATATGTGATGTACTTTAGGTTTTGCTTTCTAGAAATTTGGTTTGAATTTGATTGTAAAGGCATGCCTGTTGAAGTTGTTTGTTAATGTTCACTACACAAGAAAAATTTGGCTCTTAGAAGTAGTTTAGAATTCTTTCAGATTATGTTGTTTTAACTTAGAAATAAAATGCCTAAATGTATACTTCCATGGAAAAGTGGTTTGAATTCATCTTGTTAGGTATGTGACTTTCCAATAAAAGTAATAATGAATGTATGTACAGTTAAAAACTGATTTAAGCAGCATCTTATGACAAGAACCTAAAAAAAAGACCTCAGCCCTTTGAAACTTAAGTAATGTATCTAAATAATGTATTTCCTAATTTCTTTTTTAGAAACCCTTCATTGAAGCAGCAGCTGTTCTCATATGCTATCCTGGGATTCGCCTTATCTGAAGCTATGGGTCTCTTTTGTTTGATGGTTGCTTTCTTGATCTTGTTTGCCATGTAATAAATTGCTGCTTGAAATGTTGACATTTAATACAAATTACGGATGTAATTCTGTGTATCTTACTGTGGCTCCGAAAACTATTGTGTTGGTGTCATGGAAATGTACATTATTTCCAAAGTCATTTCATTAAAGATGATAACTTTAATTTTTGCTGTCACTTGTACTTATGTTGAACTTAACACAGGGGAACATATGCTCTGGTATAAGTTATACTGCTAAACTGAATGAATCCATTAACTTTTGATTTAGAGTGGTTTTTGAGTGATATAAAAGGAAAAGTAATGTATGTTGCCTCTTATTTTTTATGTTTGCCTAAAAGAAATGTGTATCTATAAATTTCTTCCATGAAAAGTACAAAAATTGATTTTAAGATCAATATGGACTTGAATTGGTTGGCTTAATCTCTAGTTAGTGTCTATGTACAAAAGCCAAAGTAAAGAGTCTTAAAAAATTAATCACATCAGATGTTTTAAATATTTTTTAGATGTTACAACCTTAAGCTATAAAAATCTGAATTTGTTTCAGATTTTCTCATTTAGTATCATTTAAATCATATTCCAATAAATTTATATAACCAAGTAATACCTCTAGGTGTCGCTGGTATTTCTAAGACCTATTGTTTGATAAACTAATGTCTGTCTATGGTAGTTTGAACAACATAAAATACTCAAGACTAGCGATACTACTTCAAGGTGATAAAGATCCATTTTAATGTTAGATTTGTAGTTATTGAAGCAAAACTATATTTGGATTGTCCATAGTTTGAATACCACTGAAGGAAAGAGTATGGCATTAATGGATTTTAGAAGCAATTGGCAATATACTGCTTGAACTTAAAAATATTACTTGAATCATTTCATGAATAGATAATTCATGTTTTTGAGAGTGAAGTTTTTACTCATTCAAGATATACTGAATTTCTACCATGTATAACATGCTGAATAAAAATTCAAAGATGAATAAAACATCTGCCTGCAAAGAATTTATAATCAGATAAGACATTTACACAAGTGAGTATAAAAGAAAATAGGAAGTTCTGATAGAAATATAATTGAAATGTCAAGAGACTTTAAACACTTTGACTTAAGCAAATTATCTTGGAGGAAATTCTTTTGAACTGACCCTTGAAGGATGAGTTGAATCTCAAAAGGCAGTTATTGGAGGAAGAACATTGCAGATATGCTATCAACAGAGGCAGAAAAATAAAGGATGTTTAAGGAATGGTAAGAACTGTGGTTAGAGGAATATAGAATTCAAGTGGTATGATTTAAGACAAGGTAAGTTAGTGTCAGTTCATAAAAGAAATGTCCTGATTTCCAGCCTAAGAAACTGGTTCTAGAGGGGAAAATCAAGTAAGTCATTTGTTTGTGGGATTCTGTTTCCTCATAAAATTAACTAGCTCCCTTCCACCTTTTCTGATACTGAGTTTAGTTTTGGACACATGTATATTCAAGTGAAATATTCAGAAGGCAGAAATTAGGGATGTGCTTAGTACATGGTAGACATAGTTTATTGGTGCTTTGGAGAGATCAAGGTTGGTGATTTAAGATTTGTCATCTTCATAAAAGAGGGATTAAATTGCTGAAAGTAAAAGTCAAGGGCATAAAATATTGTTGAATCACCTTAATTAAGAGCACAAGAGGAAGGGCAGTAAAGGAAAATTACAATGAGCCATCAAGGTAAGTGAAATGTACCATGACATGGAAACCAAGAAAAGAATCAACTCAAATACAGTATCAAATACCGCAGAGAAGATTGGTGAAATAATTTGATTTGGTGATTGATTGGGTCATTGGTAATAGCTAAGAAAATATTCAGGATACTGATGCAAGTCAGATTGCAAGGGACTAAGTAGGATTGTGTAGTGAGGCAGTAAAGATGATCAGTGTCTGTCTTTGGCTTATTCTAAGAAGTTTGCTAGTGAAAGAAAGGAAAGAGATGGACCTGTAGGATAGTATCAACAAGACTAGAACTGTTCTCTAACTTATGAGTGGCTAGAGTCAAACAAAACTGTAGAAACAGAAGAGTCAATAGTCAAATAACCTTACGGTTAGGGTAAGGTTTTTATACCTGAAAACCACAAGGTAGGATCCCACACAGCCCGCAAGCAAGCAGTTCCCATGGTTGGAATTTCTTGAGACAATACAGGTATTCTTGGGTTTTGAGACTATGGAAACATTCTTCTAAGCTATTAATTAGAATCATTGGCCTTGTGATTGTCTCAAGTTGTTAGGGTTTTTGAGCCTTTTGATCATTCAGTTGGGTAGTGAATCAGTTAATATGGCTGGAACAGGAGTGAAGCATCTGATTTGGTTCACTTAGCAGTTATAAGAATGGGAATTCAGGAATTGTTTTTATGTCAGTAGATTTTGATTGATCACATGCTTCTGATTCTCTGATTATGAAAGTCATAAATCCCTCAGAGAATACCTAGTACCAGTCAAAAGCAATAGATTTTTTCCAGAGGGTAAGATCACCCTCTGGTGAGCAAAGGATTGTTATGCCAAGCTCAGGGCACAACCTGCTTGCTAGGTCTTAACTCTCAAAACAGTGTCTCCTTATATCTTGACAATAGCAAAGACCAGTCTTGATTCCACAGGCAAGAGGGGAAAGATGCTGGTGAAGAGGTAAAGACTGAAGATGCAAGAGACAGAGGAGATAATTCTATCAAGTTCCTAGAAGAGGTGGGAGGCAATGTGATGAGAAGCCCAAATGGAAGAGGTTAGTCTTAGAAAGGATACTTTTGATAATGATGAGAAAAGAAATTCAATAGTGAAAGGAGATAAATTTCAGTAGATTTTAAGATTTAAAGCTGAACAGAACATTGGAGATTATCTAATACAAAGTTTCTTAAATTGTGGATCATGTAACTGAATGCGAGGGTCATGAAATTATGATTATTAGTGGATTTTGATTTGTATGCCTATTTTATATATAACTATATCCCTGGGGGCACATAAAAATTTCTTAAACAAAAATGGCTCGTAAGTGGAAAAAATTTAAGAAGCCCTAATCTGATCCACTCTACTCAAGTTTATCAGACAACACAGACTCAACAAGATCTTAAGCTTGGGTAGCACTAGAATCTAGATTTCTTAGTTCAGTGCTCTGATCAATTTACCTAAGGGAAGAGTTTGGGGTTGAGGTGGGGATGGAGATGGGTAAGGTAGGGCTATTCAGAGATAAATAATGCTGGTAAAGCTCAGTGAGAGAGCTCCTGATTCCCTCCATTACAAACTTGGTTCACAGAATGGCCTTTACTGTATTATGACTATAAACTGGCTCAGCTGAGATGATCTGGCAACCTTGGAAGAGCTCAGCTAAGGTGCCCTGGAGCAAAAGCATTTCACAAGGAGTCATAGAATGAATTCTGACAGCTAAAAAAATAAAAACCTTGGAGACCATCTCCTACACTTTCTACTTGAAAGGATCTTTTATTACAACATATGCCACAAATGGTCATCTAGCTTTTGCATGAAGATGTCCAAGAAGAGGAAACCCACCACCTCTCTAAGCAGCACATTCCGCATCTGGACAGTTCTAATTGTTAGGAAGTTGTTTTGGTTTTTTTTCCAAACTGTTAAGGATTATGCCTAAGTGTGAAAGGGTGGGTCAGTTCTCCAGAAAGCCCCCAAAGCTGTGAATTATAACACACTTGAAGGAATTGCAAAGCAGCTTTTACTGACACAGATATTGCTTGTGCATTGGAAATGAAATAAATCTGAGGCAAGGGGGAAGAAGAAAGAAGTCAGAGAATGCAACTGCCTCTCAGTTTCCTAGTATCATTATCATCCTCTCATATGAAGGGATCTCTTCTGCTGGTCAGAATTAGATGCCCATCAACCACTAGCAGGTTGCTTCTGTAACACCAAACAAGCCTAAATTTTGCAACATCAATCAATTGTTCTGGAGCTCAGTCCTACACCCTTTTGTGTTATTTCAGTTTTACTCTCTCTAGCGAGGCTCATCAATCCCTCCCTTTGGTTTAATTAACATTTCCATCCTGTTGACTCCCAAATCTATATAATCAGCCCAGTCTCTTTACAAAGCTGCAATTCCATTTTACCAGTTATCTATTGGACATATCAAGTTGAATGTCTAGGACAAATCCCAAATTCAATATATCCAAAACAACCTACTATCCTCTTCCCCAAACCCTCTGCTTTTCTGAACTTCCCTATTGAGGGCACCACCATTTTTACCATTTCTAAGGTTTGTAACCTCATTTTTTAAATTAATTTTTAAAATTCATTTTAAGCTTAAACACAAAATGAGAAAAGAAAAAAAAAACATTTTCATGTACACAACAGAACATGAGAGGATTCAACATAAAACAATATATTTCTAGTTCACAAAAATCTGCATAAAAAATCCTATATTGTTTTCAAAACAACCTAGCTTTTCTTTTGTTCTCTGCTGTGTACATTTTATTTTATAATTTTCTCCATTCCCCCTACAATTAAACACAAATATGCATATTTATGTGCATATACACACATATATATATGTCAGATTATACTATGCATATTTCTATTTGTAAGTTCTTTCTCTGAAGATGGAATAGCATCTTTCTTCTGAACTGTCTTCCAATGTTTTCTTAAATTAACCAGCTCATCATTTCTTATATCACAAAGATATAAGAAATATGTAATATATTTTAAAATATATGTTTTATATATATATATATATGTATATATATATATATACACATTTTTTTTCCTCTCTCTAATCCATTTCTGATGATAGTAAGGTTTTACACTAGCAGTCCCACCACCAACTTGCTTCTTTATCAGTTCTTCCTTTCATGCCTCATTTGTATGAAATAATTACTCCTATCCAGTTTTATTTTTAGAATCACTCTATCATACACAGTTTAACTCAAGTCTTTCTTTCAAACTACCCAATAATAATGACAATCATAAGAGCCTTTAAAGTTCTTCTAAGAACTTCTTTTGGGCTTGTAACAATTTGATATTTCTCATTGAAAAAAGAATCCAGATCTCTCTTAGTAGCTACTTGCAGTTCAGGTCTTTCTTTGCTTACTCATTTTAATTTTGATTCTACCAGCTTATTTTCAAGTTCCAGTCCTAAGGTATGGGGAATGAGGCCCCAAGCTGCAACTCCTTCTTACTGTTAATTTTCTGAATTCTGTCCTGGGACCCAACTTTGGATATTCCTCTCCACCCCTAAGCTATGGCTATTGCCCTCAATCATACTGTCCCGCAAGTGATCATGCTCCCTATGGTGCCTCTGGCAGCAGCAAACTTAAGTTGTCTTCTTTGCCCTGGAACTGAAACTAGGGTCTCTGCTCTCCATCTCTCTGCTACCTCATTCATGAGGTATATGTTAGCTCCTTTTCCCCCTCAATCACAGCCTGGGACCACTTCTGGTCAGCACAACTGTTTGCTGTTCTTTGACAATAGAATACCTTAATCTTCTCCTATTCAAGCTGTTCAACCCCTACCTTGTCTGTGATGTAAAAATGCCCAGGGTTGAGCCTGTCTCCCATCCCATCTGCCCCCAGGACACGTTTGTTGATTCCACAGAGTCAGCCTGAAGGTGTTTGTACTTCACTCTGACCAAACCTCTCTCTGGAGGTCTAGTCTTTCTTGAAGTTTTCTCAAGTTGTCTTAAGAGGACAACTACTTTCCTACAACTTTTATTTCTGCTGTTCTGTGTTTACTTTGAGGCAATGTTCTGTCTTATTTTATGGAGAAATTTTGGAGAGCCTAAAGTTTCCTGACCTATTCCACCATCTTCCTAGAATTCTCTCTCATCTCAGTATTATTCTTTACTTCTGTTTCTTCTTCACTCCACATTTACAATCAGTTGCCTAATACTTGGCCATTTCTACCTCTCCATTTCTCCCATCCATCCTCTTCTCATTCCTCAATAGCCACCACTTAGTATATACCTTTATCACTTCTCACCTGGACTACTGGAAGCTTACTATCCTCTGTCTCAAGTACTTCCCCACTAAACTCATTCCTCTACACAGTGCTAAAATGATTTTCCTTCAAGTGTAAATTTGACATTACTTCTTATATTCACTAAACTCCAGTATTTCCCTATTATTGTCTTTAGGTCATATGGATTCTAGGACAATATTTAGTTTTTAATGACTTTCACAACCTGACCACTTTCTGTCTTTCTAGCCTCATTACTCTCCTTCATGTACTTTATGGTACAGAAAAAATAAATGTTTCTCACATACAGCACTCCATTTCCTCTCTGTACCTTTGCACTGGCCTTCCTCCATTCCAAGAATTTACTCCCTCCTGACAGCTTATTTTACAGAATCTTTCATTCTATTCAAATCCTTCAGCTCAAATACTACTCTTTACACAAAGCTTTTGTTGATCTT
Source organism: Myrmecobius fasciatus (assembly GCA_023553655.1). Lineage (NCBI taxonomy): Eukaryota > Metazoa > Chordata > Mammalia > Dasyuromorphia > Myrmecobiidae > Myrmecobius > Myrmecobius fasciatus. Next base: position 301,801 of record JAJPUD010000629.1, on the reverse strand, counting down.
ATACACGTTTAGTGCCTGCTTTCCCTTACACTAAACTACCTTACATTTACTCTGTATACACATTTATGTTGCCTTTCCATAAGTTGACAAGAATTTATTAAACATTTACAATGTGTCATTCACTCATAAGTGCTGAAGATACAAAAAAGGCAAAAACATGATAAAAGCTATTTCATTTTTGTTCTTGCATTCCTGTATCTAGCATAGTAAATGCTTATTAAATGTTTTCACTTACTTTTATGATTTGCTCTCTGTAAAAACAATAAAAATAGCTAGCAGTTATACAGCTCTTTTTTTTTCCTTTTTCTGAGGCATTTGGGGTGAAGTGACTTGCCCAGGGTCACACAGGTAGGACGCGTTAAGTGTCTGAGGGCAGATTTAAACTCAGGTCCTCTTGATGTCAGGGCTGGTGTTCTATCCATGGAGCCACCTAGCTGCTCAGTTATATAGCTCTTTTTTTTTGGGGGGGGGGGCAGAGGCAATTGGGGTTAAGTGACTTGCCCAGGGTCACACAGCTAGGAAGTGTCTGAGACCAGATTTGAACTCAGGTTCTCCTGACTTCAGGGCTGGTGCTCTAACCACTGCGCCACCTAGCTGCCCCACAGCTCTTTAAGATTTACAAAGTACTTCATAAATATGATCTTATTTGTTCCTCAGCAAGGTACTATCATTATTCCCTTTTACAGAACAAGTTTGATCTTTTCCACATGATAGCTCTTCAAATTGTTAAACACAGCTAACATCTTCCCCTTTATTAGTGTACTGGAAAGATTAAGATTATTGAACTCCATAGTTAAACAATCTGGATTCAGGTATTAGTATTGCCATTAATAACTATATAACTTTTTTTTCAATTTATGATCTTTTTCCCCTAATTGCATGTTAAAACTTTTTAAAAACATATTTTTTTAAGTTTTTAATTACAAATTCTAAGCTGCTCTTCCTCCCTCCCCTTTCCCTTGCTTGAGATGGTAAAAAATCTGATAGAGTTTATACATGTGCAATCATACAAAACATTTCCATATTAATCATTTTGTAGAAGAAGATGCATTTTTTAAAAAGAAAAAAGAAAGTGAAAAATGACATGCTTCAGTCTGTATTCAGACAGTATCAGTTTTTTCCCCTAGAGGCAGTATGAATATGCTTCATTATGAGTCTGTTGGGGTTGTTTTTGATCATTGTATTGTTGAGATTAACTGAATCATTCACAATTCTTCATTATACAATACTGCTGTTACTGTGTATAATATTCTACTAATTCTGTTTACTTCCCTTTTTTTTTTTTTGCTGAGGCAATTGAGGTTAAGTGACTTACCCAGGGTCACATAGCTAGGGAATGTTAAGTATCTGAGACCAGATTTGAACTCAGGTCCTCCTAACTTCAGGGCTGGTGCTCTAATCACTGTGCCACCTAGCTGCCCCACACTTCACTTCACTTTGAATCAGTTCATGTAAGTCTCCAAATTTTTCTGAAGTCATCCTGCTTATAGCACAATAATATTCTATCACAATCATATGCCACAGCTTGTTTAGCCATTCTCCCACTTAATGGGCATCCTCTCAATATCCAATTTGTTCCTATCATAGAAATAGCTGTTATAAATATGCCCTTTCCCCCCGCCCCCTTTTTTTGATGTCTTTGGAATATAGAACTAGCAGTGGTATTACTGGATCAAAGGGTAGGCACAGTTTTATAGCCCTTTTGACATAAATAACTATGTAACTTTTCTTTTTTTTTTTTTGTAGGATCCATTGTTTTTGTTTTTTTTGTTTTGTTTTTAATAAAGCTTTTTATTTGCAAAACATATGAGTGACCTTTCAACATTGACCTTTGCAAAAAAAAACTTTTTTTTCCCAAGCTTTTCCTTTCCCTCCCC
>JAJPUD010000629.1:267849-294924 GCA_023553655.1 Myrmecobius fasciatus | reverse complement strand
CTAGTAGTTTTTTAGTTGAGTCTTTAGGGTTCTCTACATATATCATCATGTCATCTGCAAAGAGTGATAATTTGGTTTCCTCATTACCTACTCTAATTCCTTTAATCTCTTTTTCTTCTCTTACTGCCAAAGCTAACATTTTCCAGCCAATTTATAAGTGATTGTAGCACATTTAAAGAAGGCTCTTGGTTCTATGATGCTAAGAAATAAGATTTTTCAAACTTAAAATATCTTGTATGTTGTTTATTTATTCATCCTTTTCCCCTCCTTCCCACTACTTCAAATACAATCTTCCTCTGAAAAGCGATTGAAATACAAGATGTTTCCAGGCTTCTGGAATAGGAGCTTGAGCCAAGTTGAAGTCTGAATTTCCCTTGCACTCCCCTTCTATTCAAACATACTATCATCAGAATTAGTTTGTAAAGGGGATTTCAAAAGGTCATTTAGTCTAATCTCATTCATTTTTACAGATGAGGAAACTGAAGCCAGATGATCTGGGACCCTTTTCTGATTAGCCTGGGGGAAGAGGTAAATGGGTATGAAAGAAAGTAACAGGGGTATTATTGAAATAGCTGGTGACTGGGGTTAATATGTAGAGAAAGATGGAAAAGAGTGAAAATGGCAGATTCAAGGAGGAATAAAGAAGATGGAAAGCAAAAGAATATTGTCAGAAAAGAAAATAGGGGAAATGAAAACAGTTAAAAATATTTTGGAATCAAATAAATAATGTTGACTATAATATAATTGATAATTGTAGCTTTAAGCTTAAAAAAACCCACTAAATTTTTGCAAGTTTCTTTTTTTCCTTAATATATTTTAAAACTATTGTATGTCCTTATGAACAGTATTTATATAATGTTATTTCTACAAATATTATTTGGAATTTGTCCTTGAAACTTCATGAGTTGTATAACATATATTGAATTGCTTGTCATCTAGGGGAGGGGGTAGGGAGAAGGAGGGGAAAATCTGAAACACAAGGCTATGCAAGGGTGAATGTTGACAAATTATCCATGCATTTGTTTTGAAAATAAAAACTTCAAAAATAATAAAAAAAGAAACTTCATGAGTGCTTTAATACTTTAAAGTTACATATAATATTTGATTCCATCATCTTAATACTAATAGTATATATCAGAATGATTGAAGGTAGTAATCTCTGCTTTATTAATGGCAAAAAGCAAAGTTATTTCATTAATGTTAGATGATTTCATGACTTTTAATATTGAGATAATGTGTTACTACTAATAATAAGAAATATGATAACCAGGATAGAGCCAAGATGGCGAAGAGTAGACAGGTCTTTATTTGAGCTATTCCTGGTGTCCCTCAGATGAACACTAGATCAAGCCTCTGAACTGGTTTTGGAGTGACAGAACTCATACATATTTGGAGTGTTACAAATTTCCAGCAGAAGATTTTTTTTTAATATATTATAGCTTTTTATTTGCAAAACATATGTATGGGTAGTTCTTCAACATTGACCCTTACAAAGCTTTCTGTTACAAATTTTTCTCCCCTAATCCCCTTCCCTCCCCTCCCCTAGATGGCAGGAAGTCCACTACATGTTAATTATATTAAAATACTTGGCAAGTCGAATATATGTATACATATTTCTATCATTATCATTGTTGTGCAAGAAAAATCATATCTACAAGAAAAAAAAAATCTGAGAAAGGAAACCCAATGCAAGCAAACAACAATAGAGAGCCTGAAAATATTATGTTGTGGTCCACATCTCATATCCCTCTCTCTGGGTGTATATGGCTTTCTTTACTGAACAATTGGAACTGGTTTGAAACATTTCATTGTTGAAGAGAGCCATGTCCATCAGAATTGATCATATAGTATTGTTGTTGCCATGTATAATGATCTCCTGGTTCCAGCAGAAGATATTTTGGAAAAACTTCAGAAAAGGTCTGTTTCAATCAGGTGGGGAGATAAAGCCTAAGCACAGGGGCAGCACAGGGACCCAGGACAGTGAAATCTACCAGAAGACACTTAGCCAAAATACAGCAGTGTTGACTACTTTGTCCTGGTTCAGAAGCCAGTGGATCAGCAGATTAGCTGTGAAAGACTGAATGCAAATAGTTAGCCTCTGAATCCCAGAATAATGAAGGACTTAGTCACACCCACCCAGACAGGAAGGAAGTCAGTAGGACTTGCCTACAGAAATGAAAAGCCTCTGTCACATTTAGAGGAAAGCTGGGACAATCTACCCTTTGCCCTAAGAATAGACCTCAAATTTTTAAAAATGAGCAAAAAACCAAAAAGAACTCTGACTATAGATAGCTTTAATGGAGATAGAAAAGAAAAGACCTCAAAGAACTCTAACCATACATAGTTTTTATGGAGATAGAGAAGAACAGACTTTAAACTCTGAGGACACTAAAGGCAAATCGTTTCCAGATGAAGCCCTAAAGGGTGATATGAATTGGTCTCCAACTCAAAAGGCTTTCTTGGAAGAATTCAAAAAAGATCTTAAAAGAGAAAAGAAAAATGAATAAAGGAAATGAGAACTTTGCAGGAGAATTTGGAAAAAAGGAAACAGAAATTATCTGAAGAAAACTCCATAGAAAATAAATTTAGTGAAATGGAAAAATCATGTAACTCCTTACCAAATAGATTTGACAAAATGGGAAAAGCATATAACTCCTTAAAAAATAGATTTGAGAAAGAAACCAATTTGTTGAAAAACAGAATTTGGCTGGGACACTGTACATTGTTGGTGGAACTGTGAATGGATCCAAACGTTCTGGAGAGCAATTTGGAGCTATGTTCAAAAAGTTATCAAATTATGCATATCCTTTGACCCAGCAGTGTTTCTACTAGGCTTATATCCCAAAGAGATCTTAAAGGAGGGAAAGGGACCTACATGTGCAAAAATGTTTGTGGCAGCCCTTTTTGTAGTGGCTAGAAACTGGAAACTGAAGGGATGCCCATCAATTGGAGAGTGGCTGAATAAATTATGGCATATGAATGTTATGGAATATTATTGCTCTGTAAGAAACGACCAGCAGGACAATTTCAGAGAGGCCTGGAGGGACTTGCATGAACTGATGCTGAGTGAAACGAGCAGAACCAGGAGATCATCATACACAGCAACAACAGTATTACATGATGATCAATTCTGATGGACATGGCTCTCTGCAACAAAGAATTGTCTCAAACCAGTTCCAATTGTTCACTGAAGAAAACCATATACACCCAGAGAGAGGGTTATGAAATATGGACCACAACGTAACATTTTCATGCTCTCTATTGCTTGCATTGTGTTGCCTTTCTCTGATTTTCTTTTTTTTCTTGTAGATAGGATTTTTCTTGCATAACTTCTCAAGCATTTCAACATTATTAGCATGTAGTGGACTTCCTGCCATCTAGGAGAGGAGACTGGGGGTAAAATTTGTAATGGAAAGCTTTGTAAAGATCAATGCTGGGGAACTACCCATACATATGTCATACAAATAAAAAGCTTTAATAAAAAAAAAAGAATGCTAATGCAGTGGCTGTAGGATGAATTGGAGAGAAAAGAGAAAACAAGGAAAATCATTAGGAACATATTGTAATGAGAATAACATATTAGATGAGAAGAGATGAGACTGAACCATGAAAATGATCCTATGAATGGAGAGAGGAGCATAGAAACCTGAATTGGAATACATCATATCATATCCTCTGCCCCTCCAACACTTCTTGGTAATTGGGACTATTTTGTTTTTGTCTTTTTATAGCCAGCACCTTGCATATAGTAGATGATTTAAAAATGTTTGTTGACATGAGTTTGAGTTACTTTAATCAATAATGTGAGTTTACAAAATATACCATAAGAATTAGAAGCTATAGAATTGAAATAAAATGAATTTACCCAATAAAAAACAAAATTCATGAAAAAAAATATATTTGAAAAAGAAACCAACTTGTTGAAAAACAGAATTTGGCTGGGACACTGTACATTGTTGGTGGAACTGTGAATGGATCCAAACGTTCTGGAGAGCAATTTGGAACTATGTTCAAAAAGTTATCAAATTATGCATATCCTTTGACCCAGCAGTGTTTCTACTAGGCTTATATCCCAAAGAGATCTTAAAGGAGGGAAAGGAACCCACATGTGCAAAAATGTTTGTGGCAGCCCTTTTTGTAGTGGCAAGAAACTGGAAACTGAATGGATGCCCATCAGTTGGAGAATGGCTGAATAAATTATGGCATATGAATGTTATGGAATATTATTGTTCTGTAAGAAATGGGCAGCAGGATGATTTCAGAGAGGATTGGAGAGACTTGCATGGACTGATGCTGAGCAAAATGAGCAGAACCAGGAGATCATTATACACAGCAACAACAAGACTATATGATGATCAATTCTGATGGACATGGCTCCCTTCAACAATGAGATGATTCAAACCAGTTCCAATTGTTCAGTGATTAAGGGAGCCATCTACACCCAGAGAGAGGACTATGAGAACTGAATGTGGACCACAACATAGCTTTCTCACTCTTTCTGTTTTTGTTTGTTTGAATTTTGTTTTCTTTCTCAGGGTTTGGTTTTTTTTTAATTCCTTCTTGATCTGATTTTTCTTGTGCAGCAAGATAACTGTATAAATATGAATATATATATATATATTGGATTTAACATATTTAACATGTATTGGACTATCTGCCATCTAGGGGAATACTTAGAGGATGCAGGGATAATTTGATTTTATTGTGTTAATATAAAAAAGAAACTAGAGGTAGAAAGGAGACTGTATTGCAAGAAGAGGAAAAGGGAAGTAAAATGGGGTAAATTACATCTCATGAAGAAGCAAAAAAGACCTATTACAATTGAGGGAAAGAAGGGGCCAAGGATGAACATTGTGAATCTTACTCTCATCAGATTTGGCTCAAAGAATAAAAGACATATTTAACTTCACAGAGAAACTTGTTACACCCTATAGGGAAGTAGGAGGAGAAAGAGAAAAAGAAAGGAGGGGACTAATCAAAGGGAGAACAGAACTAGATGGGAAAAGGTAGAGGGAGGTGCTGTAAAAGGGGAGAGCTTTTTAAGAGAAGTGGTAGTCAGAAGCAAAATACTAGGGAGGGAGGGAAAGGGGGAAAGGAAAGAGAATCTTTCCTTTGAGGAAAATAAGATGGCGGGAAATACAGAATAGTCATTTTTAACTGTGAATGTGAATGAAATGTACTCTCCCACAAAATGAAAGCAGATGTGATTAAAAGCCAGAATTCTACAATATGTTGTTTACAAAAGTAAAAATAAATCTAATTAAAAGAGATAAGGAAGGAAGCTACATTTGCTAAGGGTTCCATAAATAATGAAGTAATTTTATTACAAAACATATGTACACCAAGTAGTATAGCAACCAAATTGCTAGAGGAAAAGAAGGTAAAAGAGCTACAAGAAGAATTAGACAGCAGAACTATATTAGTGGAAGATCTCAACTTTGCTCTCTCAGAACTAGATAAATTGAAGCACAAAATAAATAAGAAAGAAGTTAAGGAGGTAAATAGAATTTTAGAAAAGTTAGATATGATAGACATTTAGAAAAAATTGAATGAAGACAGAAAGGAACATCCTTTTTTCTCAATAGTACATGGAATCTACCCAAAAATTGGCCATGTATTAGGCAAAAAGGTAGAAATAGTAAATGCATCTTTTTCAGATCATGATGCAATAAAAATTACATGTAATAAAGGACCAGAGAAAAATAGACCAAAAATTAATTGAAAACAAAATAATTGGATCCTAAAGAATAAGTGGGTAAAACAACAAATCAGAAACACAATTGATAATTTCATTCACAAGAATGACAATGAGAAAACATACCAAAATTTATGGGATGCAGTCAAAGCAGTTCTTAGGGGAAGTTTTATATCTCTAGATTCTTATTTTTATAAAATAGAGAAAGAGAAGACCATTGAATTGGGCATGCAATTAAAAAAGCTAGAAAAAATTTTAAAACCCCAATTAAATACCAACTTTGAAATTCTCAAAATAAAAGGGGAGATTAATAAAATTGAAAGTAAAAAAAACTATTGATCTAACAAACAAATTAAGAATTGGTTTTATGAGGGAAAAAAAGCCCCAACAAAATAACCCTTTAGTTAATTTGATCAGAAAAAGAAAAGAAGAAAATAAAATTGCTAGTATCAAAAATGAAAAGGATGAATTTTCCCACAATGAAGAGGGTCAAAACAGAGAAAGAAAATTATAGACAAATTTTTCTAATGAATATTTTTTATCTCTACCAATATTTGATTGACAATAAATTAAAAAAAAACATGGCAACATTGGACAACAAGATTAGAAACCTGTATTGATAGCTTTGATACTGACTAATTGCCTTATTGACATAAGCTTCATGATCTGAAAAGTGAAAGGGTGAACTAGATGATCTTTGTAATTCTGTTCCTAAGAAATTATACATTAATATCTTAAACACAAATGTAAGTTAGAATAGCAAATTTATAATTCTGAATAAATTATATATATTTTTTGCTTTTTTATGAAGCAATTGAGGTTAAGTGACTTGCCCAGGGTCACATAGATAAATTATACTTTTTAGTGTACCAAACATAATAGCATATAGAGAGGTTAAATGACCACAATCACATACATCTAGTGTTCAGAGGCATATCTGAACTCAGATATTCCTGATCCCAATCACAGAACTCAATCTACTATGTCCTTGAAAAGATAATAGCAAAATACTGATGAAATACTACCCAATATCATTGAGCCAGATCTTTTCTCATGTAAATGCTTTAGGTTGAGTTCATAGGATGATTTTCTCCATTTACTCATATATGATTGTGATGGAATATTATTGTGCTATAGGAAATGACAAAAAGGATGACTTTGGAAAAACTTACATGAACTGATGTAAAGTGAAGTGAGCAGAACCAGAAGAATGTTGAACACAGTAACAGCAATATTGCATGATCAGGAACTATTCTGAGCATCACAATGATCCAAAACAAGCAAAAAGGATTCATGATGAGGCACACTATCCATTTCCAGAGAAAGAACTGTTACTGTCTGAATACAGACTGAAGCATGCTCTTCCTTTCCTACTTCCTTTTCTTTTCCTTTTTTAAAAATCAGTATAACAGATGTAATACATTTTGTTTAATTGAATTAATTAGTAATGTGGAATTCATTAACTCTTTGTAGTGATATCTTCCCACACAAAGTGGGTTTCTCTCCTCCTCTCCCCAACTAGGAGCAAGGATCCAGTACATTTCCTCACTTGAAAGCCATTTCCTTCACTTTAAAATTAAACTTTTTTGATTCCTGACCCTTCTGTCTATAGTCTGCTTAGTTTGGCTCTGCCCACTCACAGTTGAGAGACCATTATCTGACTGACATTAATTGATGTCAGTAGTGATATTGGACAGAACCAGGCCAAGTGGACTTTCAACTACCAATAGGAACAGACTAAGTGCCACTGGAGATTTCTCTGGAGTCTGACTCCATCCTTATCAGGTGAATTTGCTGCTTTTTCCTAGTTCTCATATCAGGTTCTTGCCATGATTGAGTGCATCACTTTTTGTGAGGAAAACACCAGGGTTCCTCCCTTGACTTGGTTTGTCCTAGATCACTCTAGTAAAGGTATCCATTTTTAACCATATACTTATTTTTTAGTTTGTAGGCCCCTGCTCCTTTATATCTATATATCTAAGTAAAATGGATGAATACTTACCAAAATATAGATTGCCCAGATTAACAGGAGAGGAAATAAATTACTTAAATAGTCCCATAATTGAACAAGCTATTAATCAACTCTCTAATAAAAATCTCCAGACAGATGGATTTACATGTGAATTTGACCAAACATTTAAAGGAGAATTAATTCCAATACTATGCAAACTATTTGAGAAAATAGGGAAAGAAGGAATCCTACCAAATTTGCAACTGTGTGCATGCCTCAGTATTGTGTGCCTTAGCTCAAATGGTTAAAATTATAATTGGAATTGTATGCTGTGTTTGTGTCTATTTATATTTATCTTGTTTTGTCTGTATTTGTCTCTGTAAAATGTTGTATTATGTTTGTGTTGAAGTTAGATTCTGTTACCTTGGAAGATTTAAAATGTAACCAGCTAGAACACTTCTAAGGGCTGAAGCCAGAGAGTTCAGAATACTGAACTTTCATAGCTGAAGCAATTGTCCCAGTAATCAGAATTAACTCCCACTTTAGGCTTTCCATGAAACTTTAGTTTACAAGAAGAGAAATAACCTGTAAGACACTTTTTTCTCCTTGTCATTTCAACTTTGGTTATGTTGGAATTTCAGAAATAAAGTCAGTTAATCAAAGTTTGTGGAACATTCTAAAAACATTTTAGCAGATTAAAGAGTTTAGAGATTAATCATTTTAAGATTTTAGGGGAGAATTCATAAGACTTTGGGGCAGTTCCAGGCACTCAATTCCTTCTGAAATATAATTAAGTCTGGGATGTCAATTTGTAGAATTTGTTTTAAGGAAAAATAAAGATTAAATTTTATAAAAGTTTTAAAAATAAATGTCAAGATTAATAGCTTCACAATAAATTGGGAAATCATCTTTACATTTAAGGGTTCTGATAAAGGTCTCATCTCTAAAATATATAGAGAATTGTCTCATATTTATAAGAATTCAAGCTATTCTACAATTGATAAATGGTCAAAGGATATGAACAATTTTCAGATGATGAAATTAAAACTATTTTTAGTCATATGAAAAAGTGCTCCAAATCACTATTGATCAGAGAAATGCAAATTAAGACAACTCTGAAGTACTACTACACACCTGTCAGATTGGCTAAAATGACAGGAAAAGATAATGACGAATGTTGGAGGGGATGTGGGAAAACTGGGACACTGATACATTGTTGGTGGAGCTGTGAACGGATCCAACCATTCTGGAGAGCAATGTGGAACTATGCTCAAAAAGTTATCAAACTGTGCATACCCTTTGACCCAGCAGCGTTTCTATTGGGCTTATATCCCAAAGAAATCATAAAGGAAGGAAAGGGCCCCACATGTGTAAGAATGTTTGTGGCAGCCCTTTTTGTAGTGGCTAGAAACTGGAAACTGAATGGATGCCCATCAACTGGAGAATGGCTGAATAAATTATGGTATATGAATATTATGGAATATTATTGTTCTGTAAGAAATGACCAGGGGCAGCTAGGTGGCGCAGTGGTTAAAGCACCAGCCCTGAAGTCAGGAAGACCTGAGTTCAAATCTGATCTCAGACACTTCCTAGCTGTGTGACCCTGGGCAACTCACTTAACCCCAATTGCCTCAGCAAAAAGCAAAAAAAAAAAAAAAAAAAAAAAAAATGACCAGCAGGATGATTTCAGAGAGGCCTGGAGAGACTTGCATGAACTGATGCTGAGTGAAATGAGCAGAACCAGGAGATCATTATACACGGCAACAACAATACTATATGATGATCAATTCTGATGGACATGGCTCTCTTCAACAATGATTCAAGTGTATGTTGGCATTTTCTTCCTCTCCATTCTTCTCCTCCCCTACCCTTTTCTACATGCAAGCAAAAAATGGTTGGCAATGATACCTAGGACAGACTTCCTCAATAGATAACTTCAAGTAACTAACTCCTGGGCAGCATTTAATCTTGGTCCAACTGGCTTCTAGTGGAATCCTGGCTTATATTGCCTCTTTTTTACTGGTCAGAAGGGTAGGGGTTCTTACGGACTCCCTCTCTTTGGCCAAAAAAAAGGAAATGTCTTAGTTCTGTTTTCCAAAACTAAGTCCCAGAAAATAAGCTTGAGGTTGGCATAGCAACAATCCTTTTTGTTCATCCTATAGATAATCTTAGTCATAACAAAATCCCAGGTCATGAAGTCCTGCTATGAATCAAACTTGCTACATTGTTGCTGTTATCCCTGTTAGATTACTACTCACTGTACAGGCATTGGTATAAATATTTGAGATTTCCCCACACTAAGCAAGTCACCCCTAGTAGGGGTAGGATGCTGGCACATATTTCCTTGCCTGCTAGTTATTTCCCTCTGCAATTAAACTTCGGTTTGATTCATGACTTTCCTATCTCTAGCCTACTTGGTTTCGGGCCATTCATAGGTTATAGGCCAGTTCTGTACAGAGCCTGGGGGAGGGTCTTTTCAGATACTGGGCATGTCAAGAATGAAAAACCAACAAAGCCTGCAGAAAGAGAGCTCACATAGGTAGGAGAATCAGTAAAAACAAAAAACAAAAAACAAAAAACAAACCTAGAGAGAATGTCATGGAGGAATAGTTTCAAAAGCTATTGGGCCCTTAAGAAAGATGAAGATTAAGAAAATTTGATTTCATTTAATCAGGAAAGTCATTCCACCAGGGTAGTGAGTTAGTGTCAAACAACTTTACCCAGTGTATAAGAAATATCCGTGCCTCAGCAACTAATTCATAAAACACATTTGACTCATCATAACTCTTCTAGCAATAAATGAAAACAGATTAAGATTATACAGAAAGTATTTTAAAAGTCTCTCCCTACTCCCACTCATTTTCTGAAGAGTAAAATGACTTTCCTGAGGTCACCAGAATACTAATCAGCAAAGCAGAGATTTGAGCTCTAGTTCTAGTGCTCCAAGTACAGCACTCTGGTACCAGGACTATTTATGGGAAATAGTAAGATAAAAAAAGGAATAGTCATAAAATAAAGCAGGGAAAACAGGGTTCTTGAAGATGATAAAGGTGAAAAGAAGTGAATGAAAGGAGGTGTAAGAGTTACTGAGGTTAGAAGATAAAGAAGCATAAAGTCTTTGATGAATTCTGAAAGGATATTGAAAGAGAAAGCATTTGAAGAGACCACAAAAAAAGGCTTAGGTCTGACGTAATTGGCTGCTACTTGGGCCTTTCCCCCCTCACAAACTGTTCACCTTTATTTTCTATCATTCTTCTGATATGGCATTTTCCTCTAATATTTAAAAATTAATTTATAAAAAAGCCATCATTAGGTGATTATTCAGATTATGGAAGTATTCTCTTTCTGAAAGGATTCATGGAAGAGTTCCTTTAAATAGAAAACTCCCCTAGTGCATTTAAGTAAATCATTAACTACTTGGCAGGGAGGCTGAGTGAGTCAGGAGAGCAAGAGAATTTTAAAGCCAAAATATTAGGAGTCACTGCCAATTGAAAATTAATCAGAAATGAAGATAAAGCATCTCAAAACTTTAATGTATGTCAATGAAAAAATGACTGATTTGCAAAAATTAAATGCTCAAGTTTTCAGGAACAAAGCCATGGTTTAAGATGTTTAAGATACACTTATGTTCTTTCCTCTCTGTTGAACTATAATAGTTTATGAAATTTTCTTCCAATTGCCTTTTTCTTACATAAAATGTTGGGAAGGGTAAAAAGACACGATTTTAATGAGGTATTCCAGATTTGTTTATGATCTATTTACTCTGCATTTTGCAGATCAATAGTTTTACAATTAATTCTTTTAATCTCTGATAGATGAGGGTTTGTGGTTGTGAGTTTGTTGTTTTTTTAAACACTTCGCTTTAATGATATGCTTTGATGTTTGCTATTAAATTTGGGAAGTTACCATAATTTTAATTTTTAATGTTCAAACATTAATAACCTGGCATCCTTCTTGTCTTTGGAGTATTGAAAATTAATTTTAAAAGAGGATTGAGTTGGCTTGTGTACATGTATGTATGCCAAAAATCTGTTAAAAGGTTCAGTGCAATTACAAACTTATTTTTAAAGCCAGATACCATTATTGAACTGCACATTCTTTACCTTCAAAATATAACCTATGAATATCCATACATCAATTTAGATTTTACTTTATTGGATACATTTATATACAAAAATAATTTTAGAGTGGTTGGCATATTAAATATTAATAACAATCAGTTTTAAAACAGAACAACAGAATTGTAGCTATACTTGGGAACTTAGAAATCAGTTTTATTCCTCACCCTCCCTTACATTAGATAAATATTCTGTGTTGCACTAGCTTAAAGTCATTATATTGGTTAAAACAAAACTAAAACCCAAATGTCCTTACTCCCAGTTCAGTTTTTTTTTTCATGCTAGAAAGTATTTAAAAAGTAAACATTAATAACAAAAAATTGATTAGAGAATACCAAAATTAATTTGCTCTTCTAGAAAGTGCTATTTATGAAAGGTTCAGAAATTTCCTTATGGGAGCAATTTATTATAGTTTTCAGACCAGTGCCAATGCCTCTAACTTATTTCATTAAAAAGTTCACTGGACAAATAGATGACTACTATTACTGAACATCACTGAAATCCATATATTGTATAGAGAATTTGGATTAAGTAGTCCAGGCACATCTGCTTTCCATGATCTTTAGGAACATGATTGTAATTTAATGGTAGAGCTATAAACCATATTTCAGGAAAGCTTAAATGAAAAAGTTGGCCCTTCATTGTTTTATGTATATTTTGATAAAATCAATATTCTTTACAAAGTTATCTGTAAAAGTGACAGATATTCTTTTTATTGGAATAAGTGATGTCTGTAATGCAATAGTTACAATAATACAAATTTTGGTATTATTTCCATGTAAATTTTCTATAATTTTTTCAGTGGTTCAGCCATTTACTTGTTTACATGTTACTTGGCTGAAATTAATAACTGAACTTTGTTGAACTGCTAACAAGTCATATTTTAAATTTCCAATATTCCTGAATTTACTATTAAAAAATGATGATCGATCTTTACTTAAATATAATTAGAAAAAATGGTTCTACATAACAAGAGGAAAGAAAAAATGAGATAATTGTTGCTTTCTAAGCATGAATCAAATTATGGTGTGGGCAATATTTCATAATATCAATTTCCTTTCTACGATTTTGAAAGAAAACTTAGAACGTTATGCTTCTTTGTTCTCAAATTAGCAGACGCTCACATTTTATCCTTCCAGAAGAATCTAATCTCTTCAAAGTATGGAGTCTTTTTTTTTTTTTTTTTTTTTTTTTGTATGACCAGGGCCTGGTGATTTGCAAATTCATGACTGATGAAATTAATAGTAAAAAAAAGCACACAAAATTTGAAGTTAAAAGGCCTATATATGAATCCCAGCTTTGCTCTGTGTGATGTTGGACAGGTCTCAACCTCTTTGAGTTTCAATTCATCTGCAAAATGAGGAAATTTGGAATGAGCACTTAAGAATTGTTCTAATTCTAAAATCCAATTTAAGTATATAGCAGAAATGAAAAGATAAGCTCCTCTATATAAAAATGTGTGATTAAGGGATTCCTTGATTCGATTACTAGTGAATTTTTTTTTCCATTTTGTAAATACTCTTAAAAGCTGAGAGATGCCATTTACAGCATCACAGAATTCGGGATGAAAGGGACTTTAAAAATGATCGAATCTAAGTTCTTTCATCTTTATAGGAGGGGAAATCAAAGGCAAGGGATGGGAAATAATTCTCTCAGCGTTACACAAGCAATAAATGAATAAATGACCCAGGATTCTCAGGATCCAGAACACCAAAATGACTCCTTGAGACCTATTTAAAAAAAAAAAAAAGTGATGGATTAGTTTAGCCTAAGAAAGTAATTTCCACCTGGAAATAGGAATCCAGGAGACCATTACTAATTTCGACTGTGGACAAGGTAAGCTTCAAATTCTAGTACTAAAGGGAAGAACCAGTCCCTTCCTTCCCATAGTACGAGCAGGGGTGACCAACAGGTCACCTTCCTTCACGATCAAGTTAAGTTGAGGCAGGTTGAACAAGATCTTTTTCAATTTAGGTCTCGTGACTAACTTGTATTATTTGAAAAGAGTCCAAATCCTCGGGTACATTTCGGTGTAGTCTGAGACGAACTTAAGCAATCAACTATCAAGTCCATCAATGCTCTTCTTTAGCCTTTCTTTTCTTGTGAGTACGGAGAAATTTAAAAACCATTCCATAACTTAAGCCCCGCCCCTGATTGATGTGGCAGCCGCAGGCAGAGTCCCTTTAGGCAGCAGAGAAATGCGCACGCGCTCGAGAACTGGAAAGCAACACTGGGGGATCGGAAGAGGGTGTAGCAATTCTCTCTGGAGGAGTAACTAAAGAGGGAAGCTCTTCTAAAAGCCGAATTGAAACATAAAAGTTCTAAGGGCTCAGGATCTTCCCCGTGTAGCCTAAACTAATCCTACTACTCGGAGGATCTCAGCGGGCCACTCTACCATACTCCATAGCAGGTGTATTGCCTTCCGTTCTTCCTGCCAATCTTAATCTGCCGCACTGTTTGTAACCCGAGTGAACTCTCCATTTCCTTTCTTTTCCTTTCTTCTTCCCGCCCCTTCATGTTGCTCGACCAATCACAGGAGTTGGACGGTCTCGTTTTCAGCCTCCTTTACTCCATTCTCCTCCTCTTCCTTTAATTCCATTCCAATGTTTTTGCTGCCCCACCCTCAGTCGAACCAGTCGGGACCATGTGACCAAGAATTGGTCCTGCGGCAGGAAGGGGAAGGGACATTTTCGTTGGGAAGGGAGATGTAGGAGGGAAGGCTCAAGGAAGGGGCGGAGGGAAGTGTTGTCAGTAAGATCTCGCGAGATCAGACGGAAGCCTGTGGGAGCCTGTGGCCTTTAAAGTGCAGTTCAGCCCTTTCCTCCGGGGATAGTTTGTAAACAGCTGTGGGTACCGGAGCTCGTGGTCACGGCCCCCGCATTCGGGGGTGGCGCGCGAGCCAGGGGAGCGGGGAAGGTGAGTGATGGTGGGGATCGGGGTGTAGGACGGGAGCAGGCGGGGGGCACCGAGGAAAGAAGGCGCTAACATGGCGACGTCGCTGGCTACAATCCCCACCCCCCACCACCATCCACTCCTTCTCGGCTCGGGTCCCTGTTTCCTCGGACTGCTATGGCAGTCCCGCCCCCGCTGAAGCCTGGGTGGCGCCTGCCCCGCGGTCCTTCGAGGACTGGACCGTTAGGTAGGTGGTTTACCCGGTTCTGGCTCCTCCCCGCTCGCGCGCTTTCTTGATCTTAGAATAACGGCATCTGCTCTCCTCCCCCACGGCCTTTCCCGGCTTTCAGAGAGGCCTCTTGGGGACTGTGTCCTCGGCTGGGAAGGTGGGCGTGACCCTAGGGTCGGGGCTCCTTGCAGGTTACCCTCCTCTTTGGTCAAGAGCTAGAGCACCACTCCACATCCTCATCCCTCTATATGCAACTGCTGTGTTGGGGCGATGGAGGAGGCGGCGGCGGCGGCATGGAAGAGATGGGGACCTGGGCCCTCTCACCTCTCTGACCTGGGTCTTGGGCATCCTCATTACCAACTCTACTACTGCTAATAGTATAATGGCTTAATGTAGGGCTGGCTTTCTTTCTCTTCCTCCCCCCCCCCCCTTATGTGAACACACAGATATTCCCCATCAGTGACCTCCAGTGGTGTACAGCAAAGTCTTTGTCAGGGAATATCTGTGCTTTCGCCCATATTCTTTTTTCCTTTAAAGCCCTATAACACCTGTGGGGACTACCTTTTTATTCTTGTGTTTTCTGTGCTCTCTCCGAACCTGGGAGGGGACTTAGGGCAAGAGCAGAAGTGGGAACCCCTTTTGTGGGTGTGTGCCTACTTGTGTGCTCTTGAGGTCTGGTGTAAAATCTTCTCCTTAAGAGGATATTGGGGCCTAAGAGCAAATCCACTATGTAAATATAAGTGACAGATTACCCATGTTCTTATTGAAGCTAAATCTTTGATTGTTGAAGGGACGTAGGTTCCAGAATTTGTTAACCTTATGTTGGGGAAATAATTAAATGTCTGAATCCAAGGAATATTTTGAAAGCTATATTTAGCTTTAGAACATTTTATTTGTCATATTAGAACACATTTATTACAACACATACACACCTAACTACTCGTCTGTTTTAGTAAAATTGTAAAAATGAATTCTTTTTAGTAAAAATTTATTTCAGAGGCCAAGAAATTTATGATATTAGGATTTAAATACTAAGAAATTGAGGTCATTGGATCAGTTCTAGATTATTAGTTTATATTTGTGATTTTGACCCAAAGAACCTATTATTAACACTAAAAATCTTTTGAGCATCCTTAAAAAGTATGTAGAACGGACCATTTTTCTGATTTGAAGATGAAATCACAGAAGTTCTGAATTCAGAAAAATGGTCCATTCTTCATACTTTTTAAGGATGTTTCTAAATATTTATCTAGTGTTTCTTTCCTCCTCCCTCCTTCCCAATTATTTTTGTATCTTTTTTTCCCCAACAGAACATAAGTTGTATGAGAACTTAAAACTGTTTTTGTTTTTATCCCCAATTCTTGGCAAGTAGTAGATACTTGTTGATTATTTCATTTCAGAAGACTAAAAGTAAATTAAGTTTTAAATAACTGATGTAAGTCACTAATTGATGAATTACAAAGTATAAGCATTTCCCAAGTGTTTTGTTATATATATATTCTAGTTTATAAAAATGTAATCTTGCATTATTGGGATATTACTGTCTTTATGTTTCCAGTACCTTAGAGTAGATGCTCAGAAAATATTTAATTGAGGAATACATTGTTTCTTAAAAAACGTGACTAAAGCGAGTGCGCGCGCACACACACACACATACACATACACATATAAACGCTTCCACTCACTCTACTGCTACTGTTCATAACCTGCTTTGAAGGAAAAGGAAAAACAAGGTAATAGATATTCTCAAAATACTTCCTAGACTGTTGCATAGAATCTGAGTTGGACGGGTCCTCAGAATCTTTCTACTTTATCCCATACCTGAACAAGAATCCTCTCTATGCCATTTGTAACAAGTGCATATTTATTCTTTTTGTCTGATACTTCTCACTACCTTCTCTCTCAAGACTCATTTCCTTATGGCAGTGTTTGCAATAAGGAAGTTTTTTCTTATATGAAGTCTAAATCTGCCTCTTCTAGCCATTGCTTTTAGTTTTGTCCTACCCAAAAAAGAACAAGGCCAATCTCTTTTCCACATGACATCTCTTCAGACTACAGGTACTTGAAGACAATAATCTTACACCTCCCTAAGTCTTCTCCAAGTTAAATATTCCCACTTCCTTTAACTGAATCTTGTATGGCATGATCTGAAAGCTCTTCACAATCTTAGTTGCTTTTCTAGATGTTCTTGAACCTATAACATTCTTTCTAAAATGCAGCATCCAGAAGTAAGTACAGCACTAAAGATATGGTCTGACTAATGCACAGTATAGTTGTTATAACTATCATTATACCTTTGTTAACACAAGTTCACCTTTTCTGTCACAAAATCACTGTGTTCCCTCAAACTGAATTTGTAGCTGCAAGGTCTCTTTCAGATGACATATCCCTATTTCAAGTAATTGTTTTCCTCATGCTGAACATTTTTGAGCCCAAATGAGGCTTTTGCATTTACTTCATATATCTGCACTGCCTGCCATCCAAACAGTGATATAAATATCAAATACAGAAACCTATTTTCTTTGTCACTCCTTGAACTTCACATTTCTACAGATCTTAGGATTTCTTTTATTCATTATTTATCTTGGAGAAAGATAATCTTTTAATAATGTTTTTTAGAAGTAATATAAAAGTCTTTAATATCATTATTTTAAATAGTAGTTTGTTACACTTTAATATAAGGTGGGAAAACAATTGTAAATTATAAAATTTACATTGTAAATGTATGAAATTGAATATGCAGGGAAATTTCTGTCCGTATGACAACAAAGTGTTTTATTGGAAATAAGTGGCAAGATCTAAGGCAGAGGTTCATTTAACAGAAGGTTCATTGAGAAGTTTGACATTTGTTATTCTTAGTGAAAATTTTGTATTTAATATTTGGAACAGAAATGACGAGAGCATTTCACTTCATTTTCTCAGTTTCTTGTCAAGCAGTCTTGAATTTCGAGAATATGATCAGATTTCAAGGTAATAAGAATAAGCTGACATTAATATAGCATTTTGAAGCTTACAAATAGCTCACTAGTTTTTTACTAATGCTTTGACATTGGTATTTAGTGTTATTAGACAGATGAAGAAACTGAGGTTAAGTGACTTGCTAAAAGTCAAAATTAGTAAATATGTCAATACGTGGACTTAAATCTTCCAAACTCTTATGCCCAGAAGTAATGTATGCACTATTGCATGCCCCCTCTTAAGTATTTTTAGGAAAGTAGTGAATAAACAAAAACAACAAACATTTAGAAGTCTAAAATATTTTGTAGAATAGTAATTAAATTTGAAAATACTTTAGTTCCATTAGGGTCATTGTTTTTATCCAGACGGAAAACACTTTTATCACTGTAAATGGCAAACCCTCTCTCTATGTACATATACACATGTTTGACTGTCAACTTCCTTCACTATAGCTAATCTCAAAAGTATTTTAATAAGATAAATTTTGCAGCTTTTCATTACTTCAGATTTTTGGACATGATTGAAATTTTTTTGTTTTTAAAGGACTTGACTCTGTTTATGAAAATCTGATTATGCTACCAAAAACTTTTAGGTAAATAATGCAGAGCCTCCTGCCTTATATGATATGAGGACTGGCTGAATTAAAAGTGGTTGGTTTGATCATCAAACATTAAGTTCTTACTATATGGTAGGCATTTATGCTGGGTGATAGGAATAGAAAGGAAAAAGTGAAACAATTCTTGAACTCTAGGAAAAAAGGAGAAATATTTAAGAACTACATGATGTCTTTAAGTATTTGAAAGAATACTTGTTAAAGAGAATTTAGACTTGTCCTGATTGTCCCTAGCATCAAGAACAATAGATGTAAGTTAAAAAAGAGGCAGATTTAAGCTTGCTGTATTGGAAAACATGATAAATTCTTACAGCTGTCAAAAAGTGGGATGAGCTACTAAATTCCTCACTGGCAACAATGAAGAAGCAGCTGAGTGAGGTATGTTGTAGAGGAGATTCATTGTCTTTAGTAAATTAGACTTAATGGACTAGTCCATTTTTACTGGTTTGTACTAATTGGATTTAGTAGACTAGGATCTTCTAACTCTAGGATTCTTTGAATGTTAAACTATCATGCCATAAGATGCCATTTAAAAATTTATTAAATTGGATTATTCTTTCTGAAGATCCTTTCCTCCTAATAGTTTATTTATTCCTGTCTTCAATCTTCTTTTTTTGTAGGTTGTGTTTGGTTTTGGGGCAGTATCTTCTTTCATTACATTTTATGTAGTTGAAAAAGTCCTATTATGGTACCACCTTAAATTTTCATCTAGTTTATTGTTTATTTTTTTTAAAAATGGATTTTGTAAAAATAATTATGAAATCCATTAGTTAACAAGTTTTTTTTTTTCAATATTTGGAAGCTGAATATCATGATATTTTAGCGTGTATTTATAGGAAAAGCAGATAAAGAGCTGGTGCTGCATTTACGAAGGACTGGGTTTAAGTCATACCTTTAAGTATTTTTTAAAAAAAGGTTCACAGGTTAAGAACTCTTAGCTTGAAGACTGACCCTAACTGTTAAAGAGCTATATTTAAAGTTTTTACACTGAGTTACTTAATACCGATAAAATCACAGATCTACACATACAAAAGATAATTTTCATAAATTTATATCTAAAGTCTTATTGAATATTTTCTTCTATGTGTTTATATAAAAGTTCACATCTACCTCATTCTTGTGTATGATTTAAATTTTCTGTGACTGAAGGAGTTTTATTTATTTCTGTGATAGCAGATTGAATTTCTTCCATTTGTTTAATCTCCTCATACTACCAGAATGTATAGTCTTCCTCTCCTACTTCTTAATCTTGAAGTTTTTTCCAGCAGTCTTTTGTCTTTTCCTAATTATTATATAAAACTCAAAACAATTTTAAAATAGCTATACGTGGCCAAAATTTATAATACCTAAAATTTCTAGTGATTAAAATCAAACCAGTATCTTGTACCTAGCTGACCTCTTAAATAAATATGGCAGCAATAGTATTTGTTAAACATTACTTTTTTTTCCTATTCATTTATTAAACTCACAAACTTATGCTAGGCACTGAAATTGAATTGTGCAATATTTGTTAAATGTTCTTTGTCATTTTTTTTATTCTCATATGTACTGTGTAAGAAGAAATAGTTGTTGGAATGAATCTTCTGTATAAGGAAATTTCATTTTAACTTCTGCTTAATATGTTTTTCTATTCTGGAAATATTTATGTGATAAAAAAAGATTTCATTTTGGTTCAGACTTGTATGTTTTCCCTTCTATAAAATGAGGAAATCTAACTATATAGTAGGTTAAATATTATTATTGCTTTAATATGTATTATTTAATTTAATATAGTTACATCAGCGTTTGTCTCATAACCCAATTATATTACCTAAATGTTATAATATCTAACACAGCTTTTATGTTGTATGGTCTTCAAGGTCCTTTTCAGCTTCTTTTAGAATTCTCTGATTAATAGCTACTTTTGAAGCCTTGCCACTTTGGGAGTTTATGCTTGTTTTTCATGATTTTGACTTCAAATGATAAGAAATGTGCTATGTTTCTCAATAAGCACCTATTAAGCACCTATTATGTGCCATGCATTGTGCTCAGTGTTGAGGATGTAAATAAACAACACAGGCCCTGCTCTCAAGTTCACATGAAACAACCAACAATAAGAAAATAATACTTTAGTTGTAGACAAGATAAATTCACTATAATAAACAGAAGAAAGGCACTAGAAGGACCAGGACTTAGAATTTCTTGAAGGAACAAGCTGTATAAACTGACACTTTGCATTATTTATCCATGAAACAAAGAAAATATGAAAATATATTGACTTTAAAGATATTTATAAATAGAAATTAAGAAACTTGGCAGCTAGGTGGCGCACTGTATATAGCACCAGCCCTGAAGTCAGGAGGACCTGAATTCAAATTTGATCTCAGACACTTAACATTCACTAGCTGTGGGACCCTGGGCAACTCACTTAACCTCAATTGCTTCAGCAAAAAGCAAAAAAAAGAAAAGAAATTAAGAAACTTATAAATATCTTTAAAGTCAATATATTTTCATGTAATCAGTGACTATTGTCATGGTTTGTTTTTAAAAAGTCCTAGAGTGTGTTATATCTTCCTGAAATTTGGCTCCATTCAAGCTCTCTAATGATTTTTCATTATCACCATGGTGGCAACCCTAAATACTTTTGAGTGGGTATGCTAGTAGAATGTAAACTCTGATAAGTTTTTACCAAGCTAGGAAGATTTTTAATGAGAGGTCTGCTTATAGCCAACTTTGTCCAAAGGCCAGCTTAGCTCATCACCTGGTTGACTGCAGGATGATAAATTTTTTGGAAACTATTTCTTGAGGAGTGTCATTTTCCACATGAGTGAAAGGAATATCTAATCAAATGAAATAGCTCCTTAAAGTTTTGAAGGAAGTATACTTTTGACCGGATCATAATTCTAGGAATATAATTTTTATTAAAAACAATATAAATGCCTCTTAATATATAGAATGGAAATATTTATATGTGTATACACACCCAGACACAAATTTTTGTATATGTGTATAAATATATTTGTGTCTGCACACAGTAGATATATGGCAGAATGACTTGAAAAATTTCACGTCATATCCATAGCTTTTAAGTAGATTTATTTCATCAATTGAAATTTTGATTTAAAAGAAGTATAACAATTTGTCCTTATGCCTTATGAAGGTCCTACTCTTATGCCTTGGGCGTTTTAGGTTCTTGCAGGAACACAGCTCTGGTGAGTGCCCTGAAAAACATTTGACTATGGGTCTATAGTTTTATCCAAAAGACCAGTTTCTTTTAGTGTGGATGAGTCTCATTACCCAGAAATTTGGTCCTTTCATAGTACAATTTTGGGTCATGGCAACTCATGAAAACTGTTTTAAGGTGTAGTGTTGTAATATGTTATATTAGAAGCAGCCATAACTAAAATCACTTAATATTTTTTTAAATTTTTTTTATTAATACTTTTTATTTGCAAAACATATGTATGGGTAATTCCTAAACATTAACCCTTACAAAGCTTTCTGTTACAATTTTTCCCCCCTACTCCCCACCCCTCCCCTAGATGGCAGGATATCCACTACATGATAATTATGTTAGAATACTTAAGAAATCGAATATATGTATAGTTATTGCATCATTTTTTGTGCAGGAGAAATCATATCTACAAGAAAGAATAATCTGATAAAGGAAATACAATGCAAGCAAACCTCAATAGAGAACATGAAAATGTTATGTTGTGGTCCACATTTCACATCCCTCTCTCTGGGTGTATATGTCCTTCTTCACTGAACAATTGGAACTGGTTTGAAGCATTTCATTGTTGAAGTGAGTCATGTCCCTTAGAACTGATGCTCATATAGTATTGTTGTTGCCGTGAATAATGATCTCCTGGTTCTGCTCACTTCACTAAGCATTAGTTCATGCAAGTCTCTCCAGGCCTCTCTGAAATCGTCTTGCTGGTCGTTTCTTACAAAACAATAATATTCCATAACATTCATATACCATAATTTTTTCAGCCACTCTCCAATTGATGGGCATCCATTCAGTTTCCAGTTTCTAGCCACTACAAAAAGAGCTGCTACAAACATTCTTGCACATGTGGGGCCCTTTCCTTCTTTTATGATTTCTTTGGGATATAAGCCCAATAGAAACACTGCTGGGTCAAAGGGTATGCATAGTTTGATAACTTTTTGAGCATAGCTTCAAATTGCTCTCCACAATGGCTGGATCCGTTCACAGGTCCACCAACAATGCATCAGTGTCCCAGTCTTCCCACATCCCCTCCAACATTTATCTTTATCTTTTCCTGTCATTTTAGCCAATCTGACAGGTGTGTAGTGGTACCTCAGAGTTGTCTTAATTTGCATTTCTCTGATCAATAGTGAAAATCACTTAATATTTTGAAATAATGAAAAATAACCTATTGTCAAAAACAATTATTGGGCTAGATATAAGTATCATTCTTAACTCAAACTGGATCAGATTCATATTTTTATACCTGTAATAAAGGGATCCACCCCTTATCCTTACTTTGTACATATTGAAATTAAGATAATTTTCTTTCTCATCACACAGAAGAAAAACTAGAATTAGAGTATTGCCATATCAGTGGTACAATTAAAATAATCTACTCTTTAAAAATTATGCAAAAAAATTGCCATTTGTTTTCCCCCTGCCTTTGTACATACTCACACACCCACACCTGTAAGAAGTTTTTTAATTTAGTACTACTCAGAATGAGTCCAGAATTTTTTTTAAATTTTTTTTTTGAGGAGTTTGATTTCCTCACACCAATCTTCCATCCATCCCCAATAATTAAACTTTGAGTATACTCTAAAGAAAGATTTGGGCTTTCTTCTAACTAAAAATCAGTATACCAGACAAATATATGAATTGTAATGATGATGTATTACTCAGGCTATCAGTAAATCAAAGGAAAATGAGTCTTAGACATAAAAGTTGAACCAAATAATTCTTAGCTCTTCATTTCAGTTATCACGCTATTTTTTTTTTTTTTTTTTTTTGCTAAGGCAATTGGGGTTAAGTGACTTGCCCAGGGTCACACAACTGTTACGTGTCTGAGACCAGATTTGAACTCAGGTCCTCCTGACTTCAGGGCTGGTGCTCTATCCACTGCGCCACCTAGCTGCCCCATCACGCTATTTTAAATAAAAAAGTAAATCAAAAGGAGTAATCTGAGTCCATTGTTTTTCTGTTAAGGAGTTTGGATAATTTGTTATTCCAAGGGTTTCTTGGATTTCTAAATTTGTGTACTAGAATACTAGCCCTGCAGTCAGGAGGACCTGAGTTCAAATGTGGTCTCAGACACTTAGTATTTCCTAGCTGTGTGATCCTGGGCAAGTCACTTAACCCCAATTGCCTCAGCAAAAAATAATTGTGTGCTACAATTTCTCTTAATTGATGACTTCTAATTCTACAACTAGTATAGCTTTACAGTATCATCCTATCTTCACATGTACTCTCTTTTTTTTTATAACTTTTTTGTTCTAGTCCTTTTTATTTAGGATATTCCACATCAACATTGCCCTTGTTTTATATGCTTTAACTCAATTTAATCTTCTAACTCTTAATTCTTAATTTATCAGGATGACTTTCTAACTTGAAAGTGTCTCATTTCAAAGCAGGTAGACTGTCAAGGACTTAAGGAATGTACCTGTACCTAACAAAAATGGTACATCCCATAGTTAAAAATGGAAATTGGCAATACAAAGCACATTCAAAGCTCTATTAGTAAATTTTGCCCCATTTTAGTTAGGGTGAGTCCTTACTAAGGATTTTCAGGATGAGAGATTTCTAAATGAGTACAAAGGCAATTCAGGAAGCACCAGCCTGAAAGGGGGTGGTTTTTTTTTTTTTTATTTTTTTTATTAAAGCTTTTTATTTGTATAACATATGTATGGGTAGTTCCCCAGCATTGATCTTTACAAAGCTTTCCATTACAAATTTTAACCCCAGTCCCCTCCTCTCCCCTAGATGGCAGGAAGTCCACTACATGTTAATAATGTTGAAATACTTGACAAGTTATGCAAGAAAAATCCTATCTACAAGAAAAAAAAAATCAGAGAAAGGCAACACAATGCAAGCAAACCTCAATAGAGAGCATGAAAATGTTATGTTGTGGTCCATATTTCACATCCCTCTCTCTGGGTGTATATGGTTTTCTTAACTAAACAATTGGAACTGGTTTGAGACAATTCTTTGTTGCAGAGAGCCATGTCCATCAGAATTGATCATCATTCGTAATACTGTTGTTGCTGTGTATAATGATCTCCTGGTTCTGCTCATTTCACTCAGCATCAGTTCATGCAAGTCTCTCCAGGCCTCTCTGAAATCGTCCTGCTGGTTGTTTCTTACAGAGCAATAATATTCCATAACATTCATATACCATAATTTATTTATTCAGCCACTCTCCAATTAATGGGCATCCATTCGGTTTCCACTTTCTAGCCACTACAAAAAGGGCTGCCACAAACATTCTTGCACATGTGGGTCCCTTTCCCTCCTCTAAGATCTCTTTGGGATATAGGCCCAGTAGAAACACTGCTGGGTCAAAGGGTCAGTTTGATAACTTTTTGAGCATGGCTCCAAATTGCGCTCCAGAATGGTTGTATCCATTCACAGCTCCACCAACAATGTATTAGTGTCCCAGTTTTCCCACATCCCCTCCAACATTCATCATCTTTTCCTGTCGTTTTAGCCAATCTGACAGGTGTTTAGTGGTACCTCAGAGTTGTCTTAATTTGCATTTCTCTGATCAATAGTAATTTGGAGCAACTTTTCATATGACTAGAGATGGTTTTAATTTCATCATCTGAAAATTGTTCATATCCCTTGACCACTTATCTATTGAAGAGTGGCTTGAATTCTTAAATATATGAGACAATTCTCTATATATTTTAGAAATGAGGCCTTTATCAGAACCATTAAATGTAAAGATGATTTCCCAATTTGATGCCTCCCTCCTAATCTTGTCTGCATTAGTTTTATTTGTACAGAAACTTTTTAACTTAATATAATCAAAATTATCAATCTGGTGTTCAATTAGGAGTTCCAGATCTTCTTTGGACATAAATTTATTCCATTTCCACAGGTCTGAGAGGTAAACTATATTACATTCCTCTAACTTGCTTACAAAATCACTCTTTATATCTAGATCTTGAACCCATTTAGATCTTATCTTGGTATGTGGTGTTAGGTATGGGTCAAGCCCTAATTTCTTCCACACTAGTTTCCAATTTTCCCAGCAGTTTTTGCCAAATAGTGAGTACTTATCCCAAAAGCTGGAGTCTTTGGGTTTATCAAACACTAAATTGTTAAGGTTATTGCCTAGATTGTCCTGATAACCTATCCTGTGCCACTGATCCACTGCTCTATTTCTTAGCTAGTACCAAATGTTTTTGACGACCGCTGCTTTATAATATAGTTTTAGATCTAGTACAGCAAGGCTACCTTCATCTGCCTTTTTTTTCATTAATCCGAAAGGGGGTATTTTTAATAGGATTAGTAAATTTGTCCTGGAGTCCTAATGTTGATCTAATTGACTTGCCAACTTTTAATGAACTCGGTGATTTATTTGTGGTCTAAAGCTTCTTTGTATTATCTTTTAAAAATACAATCTTTTCAAGAATTTCCATACCACAATTAAATATTAATTTAGCTTTTTCTCATTATCTAAGCTAAACTTTTTATCCCCTGGAGTTATTTTTTATAAATTATATGGCAGCTCTCACCTCTAAATACAGAAAAAAAAATAAAGAGCTCAAGTGGTTTGTCTATAACCTCATTAATCTTATTAACTCCTAGAACAAGAGTTCTTAACTGGAAGTCCATGAACATTTTTAAAAATTTGATAATTATTTTAATATAATTATTTTCCTTTGTAAGTCTATTTTATTAAGTATTTAAAAGCATCCTGAGTCATCCCTCATTTTAAGCAGACTGCTAGATCAGGTCTAGGATTCATAAAAAAGATCAAGAATTCTAGCTCTATACCAATAGGTTTCAATTGCTTAAATGGAGGGGAAAGTTCTTCAGTAGATAATTGCACTTTAAATTCTGTAGATTTAAACTTTAGAAATCTTAGCCTAAGATTTAGAGATCTAAATCAATTATAG
This sequence comes from Myrmecobius fasciatus, assembly GCA_023553655.1. Classification (NCBI taxonomy): domain Eukaryota; kingdom Metazoa; phylum Chordata; class Mammalia; order Dasyuromorphia; family Myrmecobiidae; genus Myrmecobius; species Myrmecobius fasciatus. The sequence goes on along the minus strand of JAJPUD010000629.1, from coordinate 268,374 downwards.
ACTCATGATTTCATTTGAGCGTGTTTTGATGTTGTTGGATTGTTGTTGTTTTTTTTTTTGTTTGTTTGTTTTTGCCACTGCCAAACAACTTTCACAGCATTAGTCTTGTTCTAATGAGTTTTGTGGTTTCATAGACTAAGAAGACCTTGTCAGAATGAAATAGGTTTGTGTATTATGCAATACCTTTTAATTTTAACCTCTACTATAACATTTCAATGTATCTGTGACCTCATTGATGTGATTATTCCTTCCAGTGAAGTAATCACAATCCATTCATGCTTCCTCTGCAGCTAAGTGGTAATGGTGGCCTGAAGGCATGAAGATATGGGTTTATCCAGCCTCAGACACTCATTTTCCTCAATTATAAAATGGGAATAATAACAGCTCCTCCTTTATAAGATTGTTGTAGGATCAAATGGAATAATATTTGTACTTAGCACAGTGCCTGTTATGTTGTGCTAGGTAAGCATTTATTCTTTTCCTCTACCAATCTTATGTAACTTATCCATGATCAGACAAGTGGAG
>JAJPUD010000629.1:240926-267749 GCA_023553655.1 Myrmecobius fasciatus | reverse complement strand
CCCTGGGCAAGTCACTTAACCCCAATTGCCTCAGCAAAAAAAAAAAAAAAAAAAAGCACATGTACTTATTCCATCCTTTGAATTGCTTCTCCTTAATTGTTTGTAGCCTGCTTACACCCTATACTTCGTTGGGCCTTTTGATGATCTACTTTATTTCTTTAAACTATAATGTTCCATGACTTGCAGCTAATTCTACATTATCACCAGGAAAATGTTGTGGTGGTAATAATTTTTAAATTTAAATTTAAAATTTAAAAAATTCTTAAAAATTTAAAATCTATTTTGGAAAGAAACTTTGAGTAGTTAAATTAGTATTATAGATTGTCCATACAAGTGCATTTCATAATCTAGATATTAGGCATTCTTAATGTACTTTGTTTTTCTTACATGAGATGGTTACCTTAAACTCTTGAATAATTTTGCATCTCATTTAGGAGACTGGTATTTTCTAAGAAGTGATTTCCCCCTTTTTGTAAGTGACATCCATCATATAGATTGTATTGGGAAGATAACATCTGTAGGGAATCCCTCTTCCCTGGATCTTCTCTATGACAGGCAAACACACATCTTCCTATTTTATGCTTTATTTTATACTGATCTAGAAGACCATCATATAATGTTAACTCTGCTGTAGTTTTTTTTTTTATTTCAGTCATGGCTGACTCTTTGTGATCCCATTTGGGGTTATTTTGACAAAAATCCTGGAATGATTTGCCATTTCTGTTATTAGCACTTTTTACAGATGAGGATTACAGTAAAGATTAAGTGATTTGCAGAGTCTCAGACTGGATTTGAACTTTGGCCTTCCAGGCTAGGCGCTTTATCCACTGCACCCTCTAACTGCCCTAAACCTTTTAGAGGACAGTCTTTTAACATGGCATTTTGTTATATTAAATTGTTTGCTTCAACAAATGATTCCAACAGTATGAGATCTTATGTTTATAAACTTTTTGGTCAGTTTTGTGATGGTAAAAATGTCTACTCTGCAGTGTTGCTTATAGGAATTTATTTTCTTTTAATATCTACATCTTCAAGGATTCTCTGAATGAGTGTGTAGATTATTCTTTTTAAAAATGTCATATAGGGAGAAAGTAGGCATGTGAATCTTTTGAGTTTTCATTGTTACCTTTTAGAGAAGTAATAAGATTTGGTCTTTTCTCCATACTCATATCTTCTTTTACATAACAAAAAAAAAGACTTTTAGCTTCAGTTGCCACTTGTGTGTTTACATTTTTGCCTACCTTTTATTTTCTTTATTGCAATTTCTTCTATAAAGTAGTTCTAGAGCTCTGTGATTAGAATTCAAATGCTCTACTATCCTTGAGATTAAAGAAAATTATGAAAATCTCCTTTAGACAGATCTCCCTTTCCTAGTGTCATTTTTTGATAAAGCTATCAAGATAACTTTGCCGAAGTTGGCCACCTTTGGGAAGTTTATAAACTGGTTTTCTCTGTACTGACTCTTACTATTTTGTAAAGTGATAGTCTTCATAATTTACCTCATTTTTCTTTATATATATATTTATACCCTTTCAGGCCAGTATTTTCTTAAAAACTTTTTTTTAACAATAGCATTTATTTATTTCTTTTTCTTTTTCTTTTTTTTTTGTCTTTTTTTTTTTTATTAAAGCTTTTTATTTGTATAACATATGTATGGGTAGTTCCCCAACATTGATCTTTACAAAGCTTTCCTTTACAGATTTTACCCCCAGTCCCCTCCCCTCCCCTAGATGGCAGGAAGTCCACTACATGCTAATAATGTTGAAATGCTTGAGAAGTTATGCAAGAAAAATCCTATCTACAAGAAAAAAAAAAAAAGAATCCGAGAAAGGCAACACATTGCAAACAAATGTCAATAGAGATCATGAAAATGTTACATTGTGGTCCATATTTCATTTCCCTCTCTCTGGGTGTATATGGTTTTCTTCAGTGAACAATTGGAACAGGTTTGAGACAATTCTTTGTTGCAGAGAGCCATGTCCATTAGAATTGATCATCATGTAATACTGTTGTTGCTGTGTATGATGATCTCCTGGTTCTGCTCGTTTCACTCAGCATCAGTTCATGCAAGTCTCTCCAGGCCTCTCTGAAATCGTCCTGCTGGTCGTTTCTTACAGAGCAATAATATTCCATAACATTCATATACCATAATTTATTCAGCCACTCTCCAATTGATGGGCATCCCTTCAGTTTCCAGTTTCTAGCCACCACAAAAAGGGCCACCACAAACATTCTTGCACATGTGGGGTCCTTTCCCTCCTCTAAGATCTCTTTGGGATATAGGCCCAGTAGAAACACTGCTGGGTCAAAGGGTATGTACAGTTTGACAACTTTTTGGGCATAGTTCCAAATTGCTCTCCAGAATGGTTGGATCCGTTCACAGTTCCACCAACAATGTATTAGTGTCCCAATTTTCCCACATCCCCTCCAACATTCATCATTATCTTTTCCTGTCATTTTAGCCAATCTGACAGGGGTGTAGTGATATCTCAGAGTTGTCTTAATTTGCATTTCTTTGATCAATAGTGATTTGGAGCAACTTTTCATATGACTAGAGATGGTTTTAATTTCATCATCTGAAAATTGTCTGTTCATATCCCTTGACCACTTATCTATTGAAGAGTGGCTTGAATTCTTATATATATGAGACAATTCTCTATGAATTTTAGAAATGAGGCCTTTATCAGAACCATTAAATGTAAAGATGATTTCCCAATTTGATGCTTCCCTCCTAATCTTGTCTGCATTTGTTTTGTTTGTACAGAAACTTTTTAACTTAAGATAATCAAAATTATCCATCTGGTGTTCAATTAGGAGTTCCAGGTCTTCTTTGGACATAAATTTATTCCATCTCCACAGGTCTGAGAGATAAATTATATTACGTTCCTCTAACTTGCTTACAAAGTCCCTCTTTATATCTAGATCATGAACCCATTTAGATCTTATCTTGGTATGTGGTGTTAGGTATGGGTCAAGCCCTAATTTCTTCTACACTAGTTTCCAATTTTCCCAGCAGTTTTTGCCAAATAGAGAGTATTTATCCCAAAAGCTGGGGTCTTTGGGTTTATCGAATACTAGATTGTTAAGGTTATTGCCTAGATTGTCCTGATATCCTATCCTGTGCCACTGATCGACTGCTCTATTTCTTAGCCAGTACCAAACGGTTTTGATGACCGCTGCTTTATAATATAGTTTTAGATCTGGTACAGCAAGGCCACCTTCATCTGCCTTTTTTTTTCATTAATCCCCTTGAAATCCTTGACCTTTTGTTCTTCCAAATGAACTTGGCTACTATTTTTTCTAGATCTGTAAAATAATTTCTTGGGAGTTTGATTGGTATGGCACTAAATAAGTAGATTAGTTTGGGTAGTATTGTCATTTTTATTATGTTCGCTCTGCCTACCCATGAGCACTTAATATTTTTCCAATTGATTAGGTCCGATTTTATTCGTGTGGAAAGTGTTTTGTAATTTAGTTCGTATAGTTTCTGACTTCTCCTTGGCAGATAGATTCCCAAATATTTTATCCTATCATCTGCTATTTGGAATGGAATTTCCTTTTGTATCTCCTGCTGCTGAACTTTGTTGGTAATATATAAGAATGCTGATGATTTATGTGGATTAATTTTGAATCCTGCAACTTTGCTAAAGTTGTGAATTGTTTCTAGTAGTTTTTTAGTTGAGTCTCTAGGGTTCTCTAAGTATACCATCATGTCATCTGCAAAGAGTGATAATTTGGTTTCTTCATTACCTACTCTAATTCCTTTTATCTGTTTTTCTTCTCTTATTGAATAGCATTTATTTTTCAAAATACATGCAAGAATAGTTTTCAACCTTTCAAAACATGTTTCATATATTTCTTCCTCCCTCTCTATTTCCCTCCTCCCCTAGACAGCAAGTAATCCCATGTAGATTAAACGTGCAATTCTTGTGAATATATTTCACATTTATCATGCTGCACAAGAAATAGCAGATAAAAAAGGAAAAAATGAGAGGGGGGGAAGCAAACAACAAAAAAGGTGAAATTAGTATGGTCATCCACATTGTCCCCTTGGTCCTCTCTGGATACAGATGGCTCTCTCCATCACAAGTCTATTGAAGGGGCAGCTGCTAGGTGGCGCAGTGGATAGAGCACCAACCCTGAAGTCAGGAGAACCTGAGTTCAAATGTGGTCTCTAGACACTTAACATTCCCTAGCTGTGTGACCCCGGGCAAGTCATTTAATCTCAATTGCCTCAGCAAAAAGCAAAAAAAAAAAAAAAGTATTGGAATTGTAGGCCAATATTTTCAGACTAAGGTAGGTTTTAGGTTCTTCTGATCAGGCAGTTGATTTTATATTAGTTAAATTATTGAATGAAGTTATTTATAGTGTCCTTTGGAAATGTCATCCATATCTCATTTTTAATATTAATAAATTGATTAGGTTATATTAAATGGAGCTTTTAAAATTTGTCAAATCTTTGTCCTTTGTTTTTTCTTTTAGCTTTGAATTTTGTTTTTTTTTAACAAATTGATGATCTGAATCTTTACGAACAGCAATAATTATTAGCAAGTCATTTTCTATTTCCATATCCAGTTTTATTTTTTTTATTTGATGCTTACCACAACCAATATCTTCAGATTTTTTAAAAAAACTTAATGATGTGTAGGCATAAAGCTCACGTAATCTTTTTGACCTTTTTCATTCTTTATGCCTTTGAACCATATTTTCCACCATTTTTTGTCCCATCCCGCCCAGTGTATCCTTTTTCATGAAAGACAGAGTATTGGAGTCTGTTGTGAGTTTTACTGAATTCCAAGTAGTTTCTCTACATTTTCAATCCTCTGTAACAGTTGCCATCATGTAAGTTAACACTTGTTCATGGTAGCATTTTTTAACAACAGTAATAAAAATAGAATAGCATTTTGAGGTTTGCAATGTGTTTTACAAGCATAATTTTATTCTCACAACAATCCTGAGAGGTGCTATTTTTCTGATGCCCATTTTACAAATTGAGGCACAGCAGTTAAGCAGCTTGTCCAGTATCACACAACTAATGTCTGAAGCAGGATTTGAGCACAGGTCTAAATAGCTCGGAGTTCAACACTAAACCTACTGTATCACCTAACTGCATACCACTCTTACGGCTGCTACAATATAAGATGATGAAATGTCCTGAGATTTTTCCTGTACCCAATTTTACCAACTATTTTATCCTCCAAGAATGTTGCATTTGGTCTTTGTAGTGAGAATGTTAATTAGTAGGAGTCAATTGTGTATGCATGCACTTGATCATTGGACAAGAGCTTCACATTTAGACGACCATCATTTAAATTTGTTTTTAAAACTTTGATTTTCTTTTTACAAACATTTGCCTCATTTTTTCTGCTCCTTTGCCACCATAACCATAAATATGGAAGGGGAAACAGTACTGCATATCATTCGCAACTTTGTTTTATAGATTGCCTTATGCAAAGATTATTTCCAAGGGAGTCAGCCTACTCCTAGAAATCAGCTGTGAAATATTTGTGGTTGAACCTGACTGAGCTGCTGCTACAACTACACTATACCTATTGTCATTTCCACACTCTGATAAGGCTTTGGAGTTGGACTCCAGAGACTCTGAATATATTTCAGAAGTCTGTTATATTTGTTTCATAGAATCAAAACTTATAAAATATTTTAGCTTATATTATGAAGACTGCTTTCAAATTGAGTGCTTACAATTTTTATACCAAACAAGAATATAGAACAGGTTAGAGTTGCCACTTAATCTAGGAGCAGCTTTGCCTGAGCAGAAGCTGCCTTCTGCTTTAACTTTATTGGTAAAAGTAAAATAAATGCTTGGGTAAATGGAAATTCTGTATTTTTTCTTTATTTTGATTTTATGTTTTCTGGTATCTTACTAAATATTATAATCAGTTCTGTAATGTAGGCTATAATATCTGCTGTCTGTTTTAGGATCTTTACCTATAAATCATACACAGAGTCTCTCTTGACTTGAGAATAGCCCTTGTTTTATTCTATTTTCTGTTAGTAGAAAGTAGCAGAAGGTAGCATTCTTGTATTATACCATTTCCTTTTATTCTTTTATTTTTATTGAATGTCTCTTTGCCATTTTCTGTGCAACATCAACTCTTTTTTTTTTGTTAAAGCTTTTTATTTGCAAAACATGCATAGGTAATTTTTCAACATTGACCCTTGCAAAGCTTTCTGTTACAAATTTTTCCCTCTGGGGCAGCTAGGTGGCGCAGTGGATAGAGCACCAGTCCTGAAGTCAGGAGGACCTGAGTTGAAATCTGATCTCAGACACTTAACATTCCCTAGCTGTGTGACCTTGGGCAAGTCACTTAACCTCAATTGCCTCAGCAAAAAGCAAAAAAAAAAAAAATTAGTCTAACAAATTTTTCCATCCTTCACCCACTCCCCCAGATGGCAGGAAGTCCAATACATGTTAATTATGTTAAAATATTTGACAGATCAAATATGTGTTTACATATTTATACAGTTATCTTGTTGTATAGGAAAGGAAAAAAAAATCTGAGAAGGAAAACATAATGCAAGCAAGCATCACACAGAGAGTTTGAAAATGCTATGTTGTAGTCCAGATTCAGATCCCACCGGCCTCTCCTTGGGTGTATATCATCTCTTTCAAATGATTGTGTAATGAGTGTTTTAGCACTTTTTTGCCTTAGGTGATTGTTTTCTTTTTCAACCATTGTTACTAGTTGATGATGAAAGTTTTTCCCCATTAAGTGTCTTAGTTATTGTTAAGAATAAGGTAATATTTTTAAGAGTTTTACCTGAAATTTAAACTTATTTGAGAATTTATTTCTCTCTCTATATATATACATATATGTGTGTGTGTGTGTGTAGTTATGTTTGTGTGCATATGTATTTTTGTATATATATACACACGCATACATATATGAGTCTAGCAGGCAACTGGAAATTGCAGATTTCAGGAGGCATCTATGTAAAAGGAAAAAGGAATCTCTAGACAAGTAGGTATGACCAGGCAACTTGAGAAATTAGAGAGAAGACTATTCATGGCCAAGAGACCTAGTCAGATCACAAATTAAGAGCTATAAGGGACCTCAATTGATATTTAATTCAGTTTTCCATTTATCTTATCAGATGAGAAAATTAAGGCACAAAGGTCATTTGCTAGATATCACACAAGTAGTAAATGGTAATAAAAGGGATTCAAGTCTAGATTTTCTTTTTTTGGCACTCTGTCCACTGGGCCATGCTGCCTTTCCCCAACATTGCCACGAACTTTCCTTGATATATCAGTTACAGTTTTCAGTTGGTGGTTTTCAGTTCTTTTTTTTTTTTTTTAAACTAAATTTTTTACTTAAATTCCTAAGGTCTCTTTTGGCTGTACAGTTCTGTGATCCTATGTAACCCCTGAGAACAGAATAAGATTTTTTGACAGTAGACCTATGCTTCATCAGAATCATTTTAGTTCATGTGAGTGAAAATTTCACCAATTTTAGTTCTAAATACACTTTTAATTCTCTTTTTCATCAAAATGGAACCTTGTGCTTTAAAATTGATTTTTCCTCTATATCTGTAACTTGAAGTAGATGTATTACACAACAAAGTACAACTTTTAAAATTATAATTTTTAAACTTAAGGTTTTGTTTTTGTATTTGGCAGTACAGTTATGCAAGGAATGCCAAGTAATTGCAAACAAGGCTAGACATGTGCTCCAGTGAGATCAATGACAAAAAAAACCTCACATATACACCAAAATATTTATAGCAGCAATTTTCTATAGTAGCAAAGAACTGGAAATAAAATAGATAACCTTCAATTTGGGGAAAGTTGTATGTTTGGGAAATATATGCAAGTTGTGGAACCAAGAGTGTAGTGGAATGTTGCTGTGCTGTTAGAAATAACTGAAAAATGCCTAAGAAAAGGGAAGCAAAGGAAGGCATGAACTGATGTAAAGTGAATTAAACAGAACCAAGTTAAAAAATAAACATTGACAATGACAACAGAAACAGAAGGAACAATAACATGTCTGGTATGTAATATTACGTAAATATTAGCTATTAATAATTATAAAAGTTTGTAAAGTGTTTTACAGATGGTAACTCATTTGATCCTCACAGCAGCCCCTAAAGTGGTTGCTGTTATTTTGATTTCATACCTGAAAGGTTAAGTGACTTGTCCAGAATCACACAGCTAGTAAGTGTCTGAGGTAGGATTTAGGCCCTGGGTTTCTTGACTTCAAGTCTAACAGTAGTATCCCTTGCATCACTTATCTGCCACAAACATTGAAATTTAATGCTTTGAAGTTATAATAAACAAGGTTGCCCACTTCATCTCCCACCCCCCTCAAAAAAAAAAACCCTCTTATGGTTATGGAGCTATATATATATTGTCAGACTTTGATGTATTGATTATACTAAACTCTGTTTTTCTTCTCAAAAGGGGTTATTGGGAAGTGTAGATAATGTGAAAAAGAAGATATCAATAAAAAATTGATTTTTATAGGGGGAGGGAAAGCTACTTTACAAAAACTTAGGACCTTACAGGAGTTTTGAAACCCCTTATTTTGGGACTGAAACATCTCAGAAAGAAAGGATTCAAGTTAAGGTCCAGATTTTAACTGTGTAGGTATTTTACTCCATATGCACATAGTAATTCTAATTAACCTAATGGCAAGATAATTGGTATGTCTTCTCTGCCACCTACTTTGAAGTAGATTTCTCCCTTGTCCTATTCTAACTTGTTCTTAAATCTTCCCTTAAGGCCATTTTTGTTTATGTAAAGCATGGGGGTAATGAAACAAAAGTGTACTTTGAAAAAAATTCTGTTTATGTAATGGTAGTTTAGCTGCCATTCTGGTACCTTCTGATCTCCAAAATTCTTAAGTTCTGTACAGTGGGAGGAAATACTTATTTTTTTAGTTCTCTAAAGAACTTTTTTTCTTAATTCATTTCTCAGTTTTGTCCGATTCTTTGTTATCCCATTTAGGGTTTTCTTAGCAAAGATACTGGAGTGGTTTGCCATTTCCTTCTCTAGCTCATTTTACAGATGAGGAAACTGAGGCAAACAGGATTAAGTGTCTTGACCAGAGTGACACAGCTAGTAAGTATCTGCGGCTGGGTTTGAATTGAGAAAGTGGACCCTTCCTGACTCCTGGGCCAGCATTCTATCCATTGCACCAAGTTGCCCCTGTTATATAGAGTATACTATTTAAAAAGTTATACAAATTCCATTTTCTTAGGGAAAAAAGCTTTGTTCACTTTTTAAATATTTTATTCTTCCCTTTTTTGAAATTTTTAATAATGAATGATTTTTTTAAGCTGTTACATTACTTATTTTCATAATCTTTGTATTTGATTGAAAGCTAATCAGGTCAGGGCAGGTAGGTGGTGCGGTGGATGGAGCACCGGCCCTGAAGTCGGGAGGACCTGAGTTCAGGTCTGGTCTCAGACACTTAACATTCCCTAGCTGTGTGACCCTGGGCAAGTCACTTAACCTCAATTGCCTCAGGAAAAAAAAAAAGAAAAAGAAAGAGAGAGAGAGAGAGAGAGCGCTAATCAGGTCAGAGGATGAGAAATCTCAAATTGCCAAGTACCTGTGTGGCAGTTGTGGTTTTATCTATGAAACGAGATGGTTGAACTATAATTTTCCAAAGTCCTTTTCACTTATAGATCCTATGATCCTGACATATAATGACTACATAACAACTTTTTGTTATGGTCATTCAGCCAATTGGCATTTTATAATAATACCTTATGCATGGGTTATCCTCATGATAATCTGGCAATTTTTATTTTCTCATGTTGTAGTTTTCTTTAATGAGTGTTAATTCATTTAACCTGAGTTTTTGCTATAGACAAATCCTTCACAACGCTATTAAGTTATATAATGGAGTAAGTAATTTTTTTGTCAATAAAGAATCTTATTAAGCATAAATTGTTCATGATCTTTTATGGTTTTGTACAAATATATAATAAAATGTTAGGTTAAATCAAAGGTTGGCAATGTTTGTGGCAAACAACCAAATAGGAGAACCAAGTTTTTGACTCTGGTTTTGTTTCTTATCATGGCAGAAAGGAAAAATGTTAGCATCTGCAATTGAATAGAGCATTTGGGATTGATTTTTCTGGTCAAAATCCCTCCTTTTTCCAATCTCTTATATTCTACTAGTCAGTCATTTGAGACTCTTCTAATATGCATCTAATCCATGGAGCCCTATTTGAGTAATCCATCATGTATATAGTTACGTTAATTACTTTAATTCATTAATAAGACCACTATATTTCTTAAAATGTAAGCAGATAAAAGTGAAGCAAAGAATCATGCTACACTGGAAAGAGCACTGATTTCAACATTGGAATCTGAGTTTAAATTCTGATTTTGTCACTTCTCTAAGTACCTTGAAATCACTTAATCTTTCTGGGTCTCAGTTTTTCCTCATCTGTAAAATGAAGGAATTGGAGGCCTACAATCTTGAGAAATAGCTAAAAGAGATTTAATTGTCCTTTTCTTGCAAGAGAATTTTCATCTGAGAAACCTAGCTTACTTCTCAGTTTATCTAGCCCGTTTTATGCTCTGCCAGGAATCTCACCCACAATTTTCCAGAGCAACCTCTTGTTCATACTAAGTATTCATGCTGGAATATGCTCCTCTGTTAGGGACCAAAAGACTATGAAAATCCTCAATGATTTAAATACCAGCATTATTGGCAGGGTAGAAATAATGTAGTTGTCAGTCATATTTCATGGTTGTTTTAGGTATTTATAGTTTGCTCCTCCCTTAGTGTTTCAGTCAATTTTTTTTTTTAACATTGCAAAACCATTTTGTTTTTCAGTATCCTTGCCATGAAAAGTGGATGCGATAAGTTGTTTGCCTTATGAAATTCGAGTTACACGTGAATTCTGCCAGGTATATATTTACTACTGTTAAGTAAATTTTGTTTAAAATATTAAAGGTACATTATAATGTGCAGAACCTTTTTTCTTTTTTTTTCTATGAAAATGTGTTTTTAAGTAGTGTTAGAAAATTCACATGATTTAGTCTGGAATTTTTCCATCATTTATTTATGCTAAAAGCTGCCATTACAAATTCATTCAATTCACAAACATGTTTAAAAAATGTGAGTTTTGCTAACTTTTAAGTTTGAGTTAAATAATTTCTGGAAGATAGTAAATAATAGGCTGTATTTCTTAAAATGTAAGCAGATATAAGTGAAATGGCACAGTGGAAAGAATATTTTTGGAATGCATTTTTATCCCTTTGTAAACTAATTCCTTATAGAGAAAAAGTTTTAAAGTTTGATTAGTGTATCTTTAAAATCTGTCCCACACACCTCTATGAATTTCTCCAAATTTATATTTTAAATAGCATACTTTTGCTTTGATTTTGCTGTTTTAGTTGTCATATACTTATCTAAAACATCTAGGAAAGGATATTTGAACTTCCCATTTACTCGTCAGTAAGAATGAAGAATTAATATAAAGTGTATTGGAAAAAAAACCAAAATGTTTTCTAGGTTTTCTTTTGTTTGTATTGGTTTATCTCTAATGTTACAAAGACATTTTAGAGACCTAAAAAGGTTCAGTAAAATATTCTTAATCAAAGTATTCTATGTGAGTGAGTAGTAGGATTTAAGTAGTGAGGAAATGTGGCTTTAATTACATAGTTGAGGTATGAAACATAGACGTGTACTTAAAAAGGAATCTGAGGATTTGATTCATTTTTATTGGTTCAGTTATTTTTTTCAGTCATGCCTGACTCTTCATGATCCTATTTGGGATTTTCTTGGCAAAGATACTGAAATGATTTGCCATTTTCCTTGTAACTATCTACAGCTGAACAGCTGAGGCAAACAGGGTTAAGTGACTTGCCCAGGATCACATTGTCTGAGGCCAAATTTGAACTCCTAAGAGGAGTCTTCTTGACTCAGATCCCAGTAGTCTTATCTGCTATGGCATGCTTAAAATTCAATTTAGAAGCTATTATCTATATTCCTTGACACAGCCATTCCTGTTTATTACCTTTATCTATACCTTGAATGTATTGAGTATGGGACATATTCAATAGATGGGAGATTGCAATAAATTCCCCTACTTAGACCTTGTATTCATTTACATATATAAAATAGTAGGGTGGTAGTACTAAACATCTATTTGCAAAGAAAGGATAGAGGAAACCTCATTTCAGTTCTCAGATCTACTGCTAATTATGTTTGTGACCTTGAGTAAGATATTTATCTTTTCTATACCTCAGTGACTTTATCTGTACAAAGAGAAGTTAGATTAAATCTTTAAAATTTTGTGAAATGCTTGGTAGAAAGGAAAATGAAAACTGGAAATTCAGTCTGACAACTATTTGTTTAAAAGTTATTATGTGAAATGTACTATGAAAAGGTACAAGAAGCCTTGATTGGATTTTATAGGAAGAAAGCCATTTGGAGGCTTTAAAATTTAAATAAAACAGAAAACTCTTATCAGTATTTTCAGTATTTCTAATTCATTTTTAAAAGCCTTTCATCTAACAAAATTATTTTAAAATAAGGAATTGGAAATAGTGGAAAGCATACAACTTAGTGAATTTGCCAAGGACTATATGGTTCTGTGAAGCATACATTTTAATGACAACATATTGTTGTACTTTGCAAACATAGATTGCCTTTCTCCTGTAAAACAATCATTTATTTTGAAAGATATCCAGAACAAAAAGTTTCAACATCTCAGTAATTTCTTTTAGTATTAGATACATGTTCATAAGCATCTTCCTTTTTGTGTAATTTAGGTCTTATCTAATTCATTTTGTAACATAACTATATATCAATGTTTTAGTTCTCAAGTGCACATTAGTAATTGATCCCTTTGGTTTATGCTTTTTAAAAAGCATATTAATCATGTATTTGGAGTCATATCTTCATTGGACACCTTTTTTTCTGGTTCTGTTTAGCGTCTCTTCACTTTATCAATATCCTTAAACTAAAATGCTCAGAATCTCAGACATTTTCTATCCAAAATATAATACAGAAGTGTTGTAGAATAAAGAAATAAGAAGAGAAATGAAAAAAAAAACAAAACAGTTCTTTAGTGATTATTATGTCCCAGACATTGTGCTAAGTGCTAGGTAAACAATTATAAAAGGAAACTGACTTGCTCTCAGGAATTTATATGCTGTTTTCCTTTTTAGAATATACATTTGTTGAAAACAGGAACTCAGTCTAGAGATAGTTTTGGTCTGGGAAGTCAGAGAAACAACATGTCTTTCCATAAGTATGGTATTGTTGTTTTGATTAATACACCTAGAGGAAAAAATTGAAAATGGAGGTGAAAGCAGACAAATGATAAGGTAAATTGGATAGATAGCCTACTGGGATATGAAAGCAAATTAGAGGCTGGGATAATGGGCACAGCTAATAGATATGCTATGCTAGTACCAGTTAACTTGGCTAGTTAGAGTGAGAGTCTCAAAGAGGAGTGAATTAACTTCCTGAGAAATTGAGGTTTATTGTTTTTGTTGCTATTTTTCCAAATTAATTGTTGTTGCCCTATTTTAATTGAGTGGTTTTAATTGAATGGTTTTTTTCTCTAGAGATAATCAAGTCAAAACAAGGCCTTCCAAACTGTTTGGAGAACATGTTCTTCCTCAAGTTAGTCCTGATAGGTTTTTGTCATAAACCCAAGTTTTCTCTGCAGTTCTTTCTCTATGTAGCTACATCTAATATTGTTCATGAACTTGGTACCCTTCTTTCTTCTTATTCCCTTCCCCCATTTAAGTGAAAGTCCTACTTCAGACTTTACTTGAGCCCTGGTGATATCTTAGCTATCATCTGATAACACATAGCCTTTAATGTCCCTCTCACCTTTTTACTGTGTAGCCAGATAAATTTTTCTCAAAGATTTACTTTATCTTTTTCTTCTACCCGAATATCTGTTTTAATTTTCATCAATGGACATTAGTATCAATTAGGAACTGAGCAAATTTGAAAATTTTTGCAGTTGTACCTTGAAGTGAGAAATTTGCGAGGACAATATGCCCTTCATGTCCTTTGAATACAAATACTGTAAACTTTGAATTTCAGCAAGGAATCTAATAAGATATACAAAGTCTTATGGTCCTTAATGGACAAAACAGAGCATTGTGGGCTTAATGATAGATGGATTTCTAACTCACTAAAGACCCAAATAACTTACCATTATTTAGGCTGGAGAAGAAAAGATTTAGGAGTTGGAGGCTTAATAACTATCTTCAAATATTTGAAAGGATGTCATGTGGAAGAGAAATTAGACTAATTGTCTTGCTTTGAATGGGAGAAGACAAGACCAAAGGGTAGAAGAAAAAGGGGGTGGATTAAAGTTTATTATAACGTATTCCTAATAATAGCTTACTGCAACAAATTCCTAATAATTAGAACTATCCAAACAATTGAATTATCTGTCTCATTAGCTAGTTTCTTTTTTTTTCAGTCATTTGAGGTTTTCCAATAGAAATGGGATGCATCTATGTTTTAGAAGGAATTCATCTGTCAGAGAAGTGGTTAAAATAGATCATTTTTAAGCTCCTTTCCAAAACCGATTTGACAATTGTAGTTTGTATTATGATATATTGAAATATTTCAAGGAATGAAGTGAAATACTCTTCTCCTGGGCCCTTCCCTCTGCTTGTGTCTGAGGACGTAAGAGAGCTCCTCCCCTGAAGCTGTTCCATTCTAGGAGGGGCCAGCTATTTCTTTATCATGTATGAATCCTCCCACCCTCCCCTTCATTTTATACTTTTAAAAATCTCACTGCAGATTATAAACACTTCCAGGGCAGGAAATTTCTTTGGGATGGAGGGGAGGAGAGGTATTCCTAGCACTGTCCCTGGCATAATGTTTTAAATATTGGTTGATTGATTAAAATGTCACATTAAGCAATAGCAATATAAATTATAATTTATGATAGCATGTAGGAGTTTTTATCTGCAATCATTTCCTTATTGTAATTTTGTTAGTGATTCTGAGATTGAAGACAGTAACTTAATTAAATTATTAATTTAAGTGGGAAAATTACAAAATACGATTGTATTTGAAAAATGATATAAAAGTACATTAGATAATCATTATTGAGGGGTACCTGGGTCTTGCAGTTGTATCTTAAAATATCTTTAGATAATTTCCCACATGTTGTCTAGCAGTACAATCTTAAACAGATAATAAGAAAATTGTTGATGAGAGAAAAGGGGAAAATGTTTTTTCTTCCACATTATTATAATTGTCAGATAACTTGGGAGGATATCTCCCTGAGATTCTGTTAGCATTTCTACTTAGATTACTACTAGCTCTGATGTCTCTCCTTAAGTTCCAGTTCACATTAATAACTGCTTGTTGGGTAGCATCAACTTCATTTCCCACAGATATCTCAACCTCAGGACTTCCAAAATGAAACCCATTACTGTAAGAGTTAAGTGTCTTACCAAGAACTCCACACATCTCCCTGATGAAGGCAAGAAAGCATTTTTATTCAGTCTTGCAAGACCTGGTGTCCGGAAACTGACACACTTTAGAATTGCTTGAACATGCTTTTTTATACCCTGGTCTATGAAAAGCAAATCCTTCCACTGATTTCCCATTGATTGAATAATATAGAGGGTAGAGCCTATCTGGAATACCTAATTCCTCCACATGAGTGAGTCTCCATCCCTGATTACACCTCCCATCAATTTGGACATAACTTCAGTTTCTCCTCTGATTCCCAGTTGACTGACTACTATGCAACTATGAGGTTGCTTCCTATCTGGAACACCTAATTCCCCAACATGTATGAGTCTCCACCCCTGATTATATCTCCCATTGGTATTCACTTTATTCTAATTTTTGCTTTTTTTTGTTCCATATTAGCCCAACCATGTAATTCTTTGGAAATTAAATCCTCATCCAGTCCTCACATTATTTTGCTAAACTTATCCTTCTTTCCATTGCCCTATTTCTGCTAAAGCCCATGCAGTTCTTCAAGTCACCCAGATTCACAACTTTAATCTAATTCAACTCTTCCTTCTCCCTCATCCTCCTATTTCCAGTCAGCTGCTGTCTTGTCAATTGTATTATACATTATCTCTGTCATCTATTCTGTTCTCTGTATTCACCAAGCAATCCTTCATCATTTTTCTGTAGAAGAAGGGTTCTTAACTTTTTTTGTGTCATATGATGAAGTCTTTTGACCCCTGCTTAGAATACAGTTATTAAATATAAAAAATACTTAGGTAATAAAGTTTGTTTTAAAAAACTTAGTATTTTTAAAAAATTAGTTCATGAACCTCAGCTTAAGATCCCTTTCTTTGCTCTAAAATTATAATGGTTATCTATTTAGACTGTTTTCCATTCTCTCATTTCCTGCCCATTTTCTATATAGCTTTTAATAGTCATCCTAAAACATAGTGTTACTTTTTCTGATCAATAATCATTTTTGATTCCCTGTTGTGTCTAGGATATTAAAGATTTCTTGAGTTTGTTTTTTAAAATTCTTCACAGTCTGGAATCAATCTTCCTCTCTAGATTTATTTCATATTTCTCCTTTTCACACACTAAGACAAATGGACTTGTGGGAATCAAGGAATTTTATCTGCTACCACCATGTCTCTACCTCATCATTGCCTTTTAGCTTTCAATTCAAGGTTCAGCCTCTCCTTTCTTGATAACCATATTTACTAGTGCTTTTTCTGTTCTCTGAGACATCTTAATATATGTATAATCCTTAATATATACGTGTAACCCTTCTAATCAGGATAAATTATGAAGCCCTTTAGTCATTCTTCTACTTAACTATATCACCAATATTTCCAGATTCTTAGAAGTGTTTTTTATACTATTCCATGTTTCTTTTTTCTTGTGAACTAAATGGAAAAAGTAATCAACAGATTAATTTGTAATTTGAAGAAGCCCAGAGTTAATTCATTGGTATATATTATAATGGGAAAGGATTTTCTGATAATATGTTTGGGACTGTCTCTCTCCTTTCTTCCTCTCCTAATTACAGTCAGGATTTTTTCTCATTTAATTGTATGAAGACATGAGCACACATTAAATTTCCCGAAAACAAGGCCAGTTATAAATAATATAACATGTTATATTTTTTATATAATAAATAAATAAATAAAATAAAACACACACACACACAGTATTTAAATCAGTATATAAAATGATAAAATTAGGGCTAAAACAAAGCACTCTTAGCTTAGTGCTTAAATAAATAAATCCAAGATTTATTCAGCAACTTGCTCTTTTTTTTTTTTTTTTTTGCTTTTTGCTGAGGCAATTTGAGGTTAAGTGACTTGCCCAGGGTCACATAGCTAGGGAATGTTAAGTGTCTGAGACCAAATTTGAACTCAGGTCCTCCTGACTTCAGGGCTGGTGCTCTATTCACTGTGCCACCTAGCTGTCCCAGCAACTTGCTCTTTAGAGAATTTATATTATCTTTTAGAATTCCAGCCAGAAATTTATCCTTCTAGCTATTTATACAGGTAAACAAGTTGACAAATAGTATAGTTAAAGATTTTTTTTTCTTTTGCTGAGGCAATTGGGGTTAAGTGACTTGCCCAGGGTCACACAGCTAGGGAATATTGAGTGTCTGAGACCAGATTTGAACTCAGATCTTCCTGACTTCAGGGCTGGTGCTCTATCCACTGCACCACCTAGCTGCCCCAATATAGTTAAAAATTAAAAGAACAAAATCTTGGTTGGGGTAATGTTAACTATTAGAGTTGCAATTATTACGGAAACAGTTGAAAAACATTTTGTATATGTGCTTGCTTACTCACAAAACTAAGCCAAGTTATATGCTTCTTTGGAATCAAGGTTCAAAAAAGGTTCCCTATAGAATGGAAAAAAAGGTTAGAAGTCAGTAAGATGAAATTTAATGGGAAATTTAACATGAGAGAATGATGTTCAAAGAAGAGAGGTTAAAGCTAATAACTAAAGAGCATAAATCTTTTAATGGTTGGGAATAGGATTAGGAATAGGTAATAGGAGAAAGAAATGGGTGTGGCTGATGAGATAAGTCAAAATTAGACTAAAGAGGCTTTGAATTGGACCTGGCTGAAGTCTCTAAAAGAGATAGTAGGCAGTCTCTTTAAGTGAAGCCTAGTATGGTGGCTCAGGACTTTCCTGGCTTTGAGGGTTTAGCCAGTATATTAACCTCTTGCTAGCAAAGCAAGTAATATGATTTAAGATTTCCCTCCTGTTTTATAGCTTTTTAAGAAAACATGAAGTTTATATAGATGTTTGAAATGAGTGTTAACAACTACCATGGCAAAGCTTAGGACATAAACATCTTAAAATTTCAAAGATACAAAATTGTGGTTTGAGTCCATACAAAAATAGAATTACTGGATTTAATATTTAAAGAGAATTTGATAATCATTTATTACAATACTTATTTTGTAGATGAGCAAGATGAGCAAATTTGAGCCTAGTTCAAATGGAAGTGACTTGCCCAAAGTTACTGAATAAGCAGAAGATTGATATTCCAATCATCTGATTAAAATCCAGTGTGGATAGTTTGTTTTATATAAATATGTATTATGCAGATTTGACTTTTGGGTAAAGAATTCTGAAGAAAATCTGCATTCCAATTCTGATTTTAAAATTGCGCTGGATTTTTATAATGTGCAGGTGTTACTAGTGGAGATATTGAAGCAACAATGAAATTCCTAGAGTTTCTGTAAAAAATAATAGATGAAAGTCTCTATTTGCCTGAGCAAATCTATGATGTAGATGACACCAGCCTACTCAAAGAATGCCATCTTGAGCCTATATCTTAATGGAAGTAAATTTGCTAAGGTGTATAGTTTCAAAAAATAGTTACTTTTTTGCCTGGGGGAAATATATTTGTGATTTGTGTACATAACTCAAAAATTTCAGAGTGTTGAAAGGCATCAGCAAGGCAGAACTACAAGTGTATTAATTCATTAACCTTTTAGGCTTATCATTTTTATACAATGATTTTTGCACTGATTCATTCCCTAAGTAGAGAAGTTTTGTAATTATAATATCATTCCTTTTAGAATTTTGCTTATTTTGGATAATGCCCCAGGTTACTCTCCCCATCTGGCTGAAAATGTAAAAGTAGGTTACCTTATTACATCCTTTGTATCAGGGAGTGATTGCCATTTCAAGGCATTTTATTTACTCACTACATTTATTCAGTCAATATCAGCTTTGGATACAAGTACAGACATTGAGAGATTTCTGGAAGTCCTAGGCATTTTTTTTTTTTTTTTTTTTTTTTTTACTAGGCAATCCAGAATATTGCTAAGATGTAACAGAAATATGTATGAAGAATGTTTGGAGAAAAATGTGCCTGCAGTTCATTACTAATTTTCATGGATTTCACAAAGATGAATTAAAAAAATGAGTAATAAGATTGTAAAATTAGCACAGTATTTGGAGCTAGAAGTAGATGAGAGTGATGTGGAGTTGATTGAGACTCATGGAGAAGAAATCTGATTGAAATGCTAGCTCCAAAGACTGCAGAAAAAGATAGAATGAATGGAAAGTAAGTCTAATTATATGATGTCATCAAAGCAGTCAGCTTTGTCTGCCCCTTCCTCAGCCTCCCCAGCTTCTAGCTTTGGATCACCTCAACTGCTCCAGAAAGCAGATGTTTTCTCCTTGACCTAAACTCGTCTTTTTTTTCCCCTCCAGTAGCTGTGCATATAAACTAGCTTTTCCCCTGGTTTTCTAAGAATGTCCATCTTTTTTCAGTGCTAGGCTGAGAGTTGCAGGGAAAGTCACCTTGGGCTTACATAATTGAGTTGCATTCTCTTTGTAGCACATTATTTCACTCTTTTCTATGTTTTCTGATAGATGTGGAATAGTTTTATTATTCAGATTTATTTTGTACTTGAGCCTCTTATTCAATTTTAAATTTTGGTTTGTTTTTCTTGGAAATGATACATTCTTTTAAGTTGGCATTTTGTTTTCTCTGTTCTTGGCAGTTTTCTTATATTATTTCTTGCAGTAGTATCCCAAGTTTTTTGTTCTTCTAGGAAACTTATAATTTTGAAGTCTCTACATATATCTTTGAGGCCAATATATATTGTTTCTATAGAAAAGATTTTTCTGTTTTGCCAAATATATCTATTGTACTGGTCATACTTTTGTTATCACAATTCTTATATTTCTTTTAAATAACTCAGGAACTTTATCTGATATGTCTTTTGTATAGATACGTTTTTTCTTGCACAACAATAAGTGTGGAAATATGTATACATATATTCAATTTATCAAGTATTTTAACATAATTAACATGTAGTGGATATCCTGCCATCTAGGAGAGGGGCGGGGAGTAGGGGGGAAAAATTTGTAACAGAAAGCTATATAAGGGTTAATGTTGAAGAATTACCCATACATATGTTTTTCAAATAAAATAATTTTTAAAAAAATTAAAAAAAAGACCTCAGGAACAAAATAGGGTGGTTTCATATTCTCAAATCCTTAACGTCCTCTACCTCATCAATTGTCATTTTCCATTATTTTGCAGTATTTACTAGATTCTTGAACTCATCTACTAGATCCACATGCCATGTTTTTATCAGCAGTTAATATTTTCTCTTTTGATTACAGAAAAACATTCCCAGAATAATACAATATGACCAAGTAGGATTTATACGAGGAATGCAGGGATGGTTCAATGTTAGGAAAACTATTAACATAATTGACTATATCAATAACCAAATTAACAAAAAACATATGATAATCTCAATAGATGCAGACAAAGCATTTGATAAAATCCAACATCCATTCCTATTAAAAACACTGGAGAGTATAGGAATTAATGGACTTTTCCTTAAAATAGTCAGTAGCATCTATTTTAAAACCATCAGCTAGCATCATATGTAATGGTGATAAACTGGAACCATTCCCATTAAGATCAGGGGTGAAACAAGGTTGCCCACTATCACCATTACTATTCAATATTGTATTAGAAATGCTAGCTTTGGCAATAAGACAAGAAAAAGAGATTAAAGGAATTAGAGTAGGTCATGAGGAAACCAAATTATCACTCTTTGCAGATGATATGATGGTCTACTTAGAGAACCCTAGAGAATCCACTAAAAAACTATTAGAATTAATTCACAACTTTAGCAAAGTTGCAGGATACAGAATAAATCCACATAAATCATCAGCATTTTTATACATCAACAAAATGCAACAGCAAGAGATACAAAGAGAAATTCCATTTAAAATAACTTTTGATAGTATAAAATATTTGGGAATATATCTGCCAAGCGAAAGTCAGGATCTATATGAGCAAAACTACAAAACTCTCCACACAAATAAAGTCAGATCTAAACAATTGGAAAAATATCAAGTGCTCTTGGATAGGTTGAGTGAATATAATAAAGATGGCAATACTACCTAAACTAATCTATTTATTTAGTGCTATACCAATCAAACTCCCAAGAAATTATTTAACTGACCTAGAAAAAATAACAACAAAATTCATCTGGAAAAACAAAAGGTCAAGAATTTCAAGGGAATTAATGAAAAAAAAAATGCAAATGAGGGTGGCCTAGCTATACCAGATCTAAAACTATATTATAAAGCAGTGGTCATCAAAACCATTTGGTACTGGCTAAGAAATAGAGTAGCGGATCAGTGGAATAGGTTAGGTTCACAGGAGAAAATACTCAATGACAATAGTAATCTAGTGTTTGATAAACCCGAAGACACCAGTTTTGGGGATAACTCACTATTTGACAAAAACTGCTGGGAAAATTGGAAACTAGTATGGAAGAAACTAGGCATTGACCCACACCTAACACCATATACCAAGATGAGGTCAAAATGGATTCATGATCTAGACATAAAGAATGATATTATAAACAAATTAGAACAATGTAGGATGGTTTACCTCTCAGACCTGTGGAGGGGGAAGGAATTTGTGACCCAAGAAGAACTAGAGGTCATCATTAATCACAAAATAGATAAGTTTGACTATATCAAGTTAAAAAGTTTTTGTACAAACAAAATGAATGCAGACAAGATTAGAAGGGTAGCAATAAACTGGGAAAATATTTTTACATTCAAAGGTTCTGATAAAGGCCTCATTTCTAAAATATATAGAGAACTGACTCATATATAATAATTCAAACCATTCTCCAATTGATAAATGGTCAAAAGATATGAATGGACAATTTTCAGATGAAGAAATTGAAACTATTTCTAGTCACATGAAAAGGTGCTCCAAATCACTATTGATCAGAGAAATGCAAATTAAGACAACTCTGAGATACCACTACACACCTGTCAGATTGGCTAAAATGACAGGAAATGATAATGATAACTGTTGGAGGGGATGTGGGAAAACTGGGACACTGATACATTGTTGGTGGAACTGTGAACGGATCCAACCATTCTGGAGAGCAATTTGGAACTATGCTCAAAAAGTTATCAAACTGTGCATACCATTTAACCCAGCAGTGTTTCTACTGGGCCTATATCCCAAAGAGATTTTAAAGGAGGGTTTGTGGCGGCCCTTTTTGTAGTGGCTAGAAACTGGAAATTGAAGGATGCCCATTAATTGGAGAATGGTTGAATAAATTACGGTATATGAATGTCATGGAATATTATTGTTCGGTAAGAAACGGCCAGCAGGATGATTTCAGAGAGGCCTGAAGAGACTTGCATGAACTGATGCTGAGTGAAATCAGCAGAACCAGGAGAACATTATATACAGCAACAAGACTATACGATGATCAATTCTGATGGACATAGTTCTCTTCAACAATGATGTGATTCAAACCAGTTCCTATTGTTCAGCAATGAAGATAGTCATATACATCCAGAGAGAGGCCTGTGGGAACTGAGTGTGAACCACAACACAGTATTTTAACGCTTTCTGTGAATATTTCCATGCATTTTGTTTTCCTTCTTAGCATTGTTTTTTTCTTCTCTTTCTAGATCTGATGTTTCTTGTGCAGTTAAGATAACTGTATAGATATGTATACATATATTGGATTTGTCATATAATTTATCATATTTAGCATGTATTAAATTACCTGTCATCTGGGGTGGGGGGTGGGGGGAAGGAGGGGAAAAGCTTGGAACAAAAAAAAAAGTTTTGCAAAGGTCAATGTAGAAAAATCACTCATGTTTTATAAATAAAAAGCTTTTAATAAAAATAAAATACGAAAAAAAACCCAGATTCACCTATTTAAAAATATATATATATATATATATATATATATATATTTTCTCTCTTGGCCTATTTGCTTGTAATCAGTTTCTTTAAATTTTCTTTATCCTGAGGTCTTAACATACTCACTTCTTTTTTCCCCCTTATTTTGCCTCTTTGCTCATTTTCTGACTCCCTCCCTTTTAATGGTGGTTTCCCTGAGCTTCTTAGTCTTCTCCTATACTTGTCAATTCATAGTTTGACCAACTTAGATCTATACCCCAAGCGACTTGGAGGGACAGATTGACCCACATTGGATGCTATCTGTATTCTCCTTCAGACTTCGTGGCCTGCCATATCACATCACCACTCCCACTCTTCCCTTCCAATCCCAGTGCTGTCCTGTTCCTTCACTTTTCTGACCCAGTGGTACTAGAACATTTCCCCACTGCTATTACAGCCTGGCCAAATTTCTGCTATTTATAGTCTGGATCTTCATGGTATTGGGAGGAAGTGGCAGTTGGTGTAGAATTAAGTTCCTGGACATATATCCTGTCCTTTTCTATTTCTCCATTCTCCTTCAAAGCTCTATTGCAGCCCATGATGGTGCTGTGGCTCTGGTTTTCAGTCTCAACATGTTTCTTTAGTTTAGCAGTTGGATTTTCACAATATTGGAAAGGGGGGGAAGAGAATCTCTTGTAAATGATTAGTGCAGACTTGATGTGAAAAGCATGATTAGCAGTAGCAGATGGGGTGCTTTGTGAGCTGGAAGTGTTATGTTCATATAATTTTTTTATCTTTTGTTTCTTGGTATCCTAGACCATGGAGGTAGCTGAGATTTCTTTATTTCTTGTGTATGTTTTCTGTTTTGGAGAGATTTGAAAAATTGTTAGGTACAGACAAGATGTCTAGTTCTCCATCTTGTTGGTGACACAGAATCTTTAATCACTTAGAAACAATGATTTAGACAAGATTGAAAATTTGTACTAACTTACATTTATTTTGCAACACAATTTGTATCCACTATTTATTTTATTTAGCCTTGTAATGGGACTATAAGGTAGGTAATGTTAATATTAATACTTAAAACAGAACTCTAGAGGCTTGCCCATATCACCAATTTAGTTTGTGACCGATGGTGAGAATCAAATCCATTGGGAATTTGTTGGAGGCAAAGAAACAAACCTTCTCTAACTTCATCTCTAGTCTTAACCCACCCCCACTCAGAGGTTCATCTCTAGTCATCCTGATCTATGTCTTGCCACTGAATCCAGATGGTTCTGGAGGAGAAAGTGAGACTGGTGACTTTGGACAGCCCTCCCTCACATAATCCAGTTCACTTAAATTTCACGGCAGCACCTCCCCATAATCTCTTGGATTTCTTGTCTTCAAGTAGGAAGGACAATTAACCATTCCTACATGCTATCCAACCTCTCACTGTTCTGAACTCTGTTCTTCTAGTGGTGAATCTGCTTTTATACTACTTTCCTTTTTTTGTATATTGTGAACTCTGTATGCATTAATCTTTTATTAATAGTTAGTATTAAAAGAGAATTCCCTTCTAAAACTATTGAGGGAATGAGTGATTGACTACACTTTGCAGACTGAGGTAGAGTTGAAGGGACACTAAGTGCAAAAAAAAGATCAAAAGTAATAATCCTTTGATTAGCACACAATCATTTCCATTCTCAAATCAAAACATGGTCTGAAAGATTTTGCCTAACTCAAGACTATCCAAGGTTTTGTCACAGATGTTTTCATCATGCTGTGTTCTGGATATGTATATATATATTCTGTAAATATCAGAAAATGACAGCTGGAGCACTTTCATTCCCCTGTCTTTGATAGTATTGCTCCTCAAACCAGCCTTACCTATATACCTTGGTCTCCCTGAAATGCTTTGCCTTTTCTCCTGTATGTTTTCAACTCCTATCCTTTCATAAAGAATCAAATTCCCATTTCTTCCATGAAGCTTCCCTGACTCTCTTAGCCCCATCCTGGTGTTATGGAACTCCAAGACCTTAATTCTAGTATTGGTTTCATCATTTAACTGTATGATGTTGTAAAAATCACTTAATTTTTATAGGTATCATTTTCCTTATCTATATAATATTACACAACTGTCATTTGCAGGGTGATGGTGAAGAGCAAATGTAAATTATGTAGCCATTGAGGGCCTTTCTTCCTAAACATTTTACTGCCAGAAATCAAATTCATGAGTCAGCAGCCTTTCAAGATCTTAGCTCACCAGCCTCTGTTCCCTTTCCCTCCTCCCTCACCCCCATATGTTTCTTTTCCTAGAGGAAATACTGAGTCAGAGGGAAAGGTAGCACCAGATAGAGTAAAATAAATTGCCCAAAAGGGCAATATTTCAAAAGAACCTGTATGTGTATAGCAAATATCTCACTGATTACTACGTACCACCAATTGGAGACTAGATGATGAGGAATCCTATGTGATCAAGGAATCTTTGAGGCTGAGGACATAATGCATAATGAGACTTCTCATATGTCTAATGCTGCTGTTACCAGTATTTTCTGAGGATGTCAGGCAAACTGCTTTCTCTAATAAGCTGGAATCATCTGTTCTAATCTCTGTACTGAATCGTCTGTTCTAATCTCTGTACTGCTCAGTTCTGTTTTATCAACCAATCAATAAGTGCCTATTATGTTTCTAGGCCCTGTGCTAAGAGCTGGGGATACAAAAAGAGGCAAAAGACTTCTGCCCTTAGTCTAAATGGGGGTGACAGCATACAAACAAACATATATATGAAGCAAGCTATATATGTATGGAATAAATAGGAAATAATTTACAGAGGAAAAACACTGAAATGAAAGAGGGCTTAGGGAAGACTTCTTCTAGAATTTAAGGATTATTATTTGCAAAACATATGCATAGATAATTTTTCAACATTGACCCTTGCAAAGCCTTCTGTTCCAAATTTTTCTCTCCTTCCCCCCACCCCCTCCCCTAGATGGCAGGTATTAATTATGTTAAAATATATGACAAATCAAAACACACATATTTATAGTTATCTTGCTGTACAAGAAAAATCTGATCTACACGAAAAAAAAATCTGAGAAAAGGCTTATATTCCAAATTTTCTTCCTCTAATCCTTCCAGACAACAAGTGATATAGGATAAATATATGCAGTTATTTCCATAGTCATCATGCTACACAAGAAAAATCGAAGATGAAAGGGGAAAAAAAAACACAACAAAGAAACAAGCAAAGAAGCCAAAAAAAAAAAAAAAAGTGAAAATGTTATGCTCAGATTCCTATTCAATCTCCACAGTTCTCTTTCTGGATGTGGATTGCTCTTTACATAACAAGTATATTGGAATTGTCTTGAATCATCTTATTGTTCAAAAAAGCAAAGTCCATCACAGTTGGCCATCACATAATCTTGTTTTTTGCTGTGTGTACAGTGTTCTCTTGGTTCTACTCAATTCACTTAGTGTTAGTTGAAGCAAATCTTTCCAGGCTTTTTTGAAATCAGTAATTTCTAGTTACTTGCCACTACAAAAAAGGCAGTTACCAACATTTTTGCACATGTGTATCCTTTCCCCTTTTTAATGATGTCTTTGGGATACTGACCCAGTAGAGAAACTGCTGGATCAAAGAGTATGCACAATTTGATAGCTCTCTGGGTATAGTTCTAAATTGCTCTCCAGAATGGTTGGATCATTTCACAACTCCAA
>JAJPUD010000629.1:163599-240916 GCA_023553655.1 Myrmecobius fasciatus | reverse complement strand
AGTTCTAAATTGCTCTCCAGAATGGTTGGATCATTTCACAACTCCAACAATAATACATTAGTAGTCCAGTTTTCCCACATCACCTCCAACATTTATATTATCTTTTCCTGTCAACTTAGCCAGACTGAGAGGTGTGAAATGGTACTTCAGAATTTTCTTAATTTGCATTTCTGTAATCAATAGTGATTTAGAGCATTTTTCATATGCCTAGAAATTACTTTACTTTCATCATCTAAAAACTGTCTGTTAATATCTTTTAATTATGTATCAATGTGGGGAATGGCTTGTATTCTTTTTTTTTTTTTTATTAAAGCTTTTTATTTGTATAACATATGTATGGGTAGTTCCCCAACATTGATCTTTACAAAGCTTTCCATTACAAATTTTACCCTCAGTCCCCTCCCCTCCCCTAGATGACAGGAAGTCCACTACATGCTAATAATGTTGAAATGCTTGAGAAGCCATGCAAGAAAAATCCTATCTACAAGAAAAAAAAAAAAAAAAAAAGAATCAGAGAAAGGCAACACAATGCAAACAAATGTCAATAGAGATCATGAAAATGTTACATTGTGGTCCATATTTCATGTCCCTCTTTCTGGGTGTATATGGTTTTCTTCAGTGAACAATTGGAACTGGTTTGAGACAATTCTTTGTTGCAGAGAGCCATGTCCATCAGAATTGATCATCATGTAATACTGTTGCTGTGTATGATGATCTTCTGGTTCTGCTCGTTTCACTCAGCATCAGTTCATGCAAGTCTCTCCAGGCCTCTCTGAAATCGTCCTGTTGGTCGTTTCTTACAGAGCAATAATATTCCATAACATTCATATACCATAATTTATTCAGCCACTCTCCAATTGATGGGCATCCCTTCAGTTTCCAGTTTCTAGCCACCACAAAAAGGGCCGCCACAAACATTCTTGCACATGTGGGGCCCTTTCCCTCCTCTAAGATCTCTTTGGGATATAGGCCCAGTAGAAACACTGCTGGGTCAAAGGATATGCACAGTTTGACAACTTTTTGGGCATAGTTCCAAATTGCTCTCCAGAATGGTTGGATCCGTTCACAGTTCCACTAACAATGTATTAGTGTCCCAACCTTCCCACATCCCCTCCAACATTCATCGTTATTTTTTCCTGTCATTTTAGGAATGGCTTGTATTCTTAAAAATTTGAGTCAATTCTCTATGTATTTTAGAAATGAGACCTTTATCAGAAACACTGAATATAAAATTTTTTCCCCAGCTTTTTGCTTCTCTTCTAATCTTGCCTGCATTGGTTTTGTTTGTGCAAAACCTTTTTAATTTAATGTAGTCAGAATTATCCATTTTGCATTTTATAATCTTTTTTTTTTCATTTTATAATATTTTCTAGTTCTTTTTTGTCCATAAATTCCTTCCTTCTCCACAGATCTGAGAGGTAAACTATCCTTTGTTCTCCTGATTTGCTTACAGTATCACCCTTTATGTCTAAATCATGTACCCATTTTGACCTTATCTTGTTATAGGGTGTTGGGTTGTTGAGTACCTAATTATGCTATATTATTTTCCAGTTTCCTAGCAGTTCCCCCCCCCCAATAGTGGATTCTTATCCCACTTGGAGTCTTTACGTTTATCAAACACTAGATTACTATTTTTGTGTCTTGTGAACCTAACCTATTCCACTGATCCACTATTATATTACTTAGCCAGTACCAACTGATTTTGATGACTGCCACTTTATAATATAGTTTTAGGTCTGGTACAGCTTGCCAATCCTACCTTTTTTTTTTCTTTTTTTTTTTTTTTATTATTATTAATTCCCTTGAAATTCTTGACCTTTTGTTCTTCCAGGATGAATTTTGTTATTATTTTTTCTTACTCTCTAAAGTAATTTCTTGGCTCTTCAATTAGTATGACAGTGAATAAGTAGGTTAATTTAGGTAGAATTGTCATTTTTATTATATTAGCTCGGCCTACTTATGAGCAGATCTTCCGATTGTTTAGATTTAACTTTATTTGTGTGAAAAGTGTTTTGTAATTGTGTTCATATAGTTTCTGATTTTGTCTTGGCAAGTAGACTCCCAAATATTTTTTATTATCTGTAGTTATTTTAAATGGGATTTGTGTGTGTGTCTTGCTGCTGGACTTTGTTCATAACATAGAAATGCCAGTGATGTATGTGGGTTTATTTTATATTCTGCAACTTTGCTAAAGTTGTGAATTGTTTGTAGTAGTTTTTTAGTTGATTATCTAGGATTCTATAAATATACCATCCTATCATCTGCAAAGAGTGATAATTTTGTTTCCTCACTATCTCCTCTAATTTCTTCAATTTCTTTTTTTTTCTCTTATTGTTAAAACTAATATTTCTAGTGCAATATTGAATAGTGAAAATAATGGGCAGCCTTATTTCACTTCAATCTTATTGAGAATGCTTCTAAGTTTATCCCCGTTACATACAATGCTTGTTGATGGTTTTAGATAGATACTACTTAACATTTTAAGGAAAACTCCCATTTATTCTTATGCTTTCTAGTGTTTTTTAATAGGAATAGGTGTTGTATTTTGTCAATTAATTTCAATTTCAATTCTTTCTGCATTAATTGAGATAATCATTTGATTTCTGTTAGTTTGGTTATTGATATGATCAGTTATGCTTATAGTTTTTCTGATGTTAGACCAGCCCTTGCTTCCTGGTATAAATCCTACTTGGTTATAGTGTATTATCCTGGAGATAAGATGCTGTAATCTCTTTGCTAATATTTTACTTAAAATTTTGCATCAATATTCATTAGGGAAATCGTTCTGTAATTTTCTTTCTCTGTTTTGGACCTTCCTTGTTTTGGTGTCATCATTATACCTCTATTATAAAAGGAATTTTATCAGACTCCTTCTTTCCCCTATGTCCATATAATTTTATATAGTATTGGAATTAATTGTTCTTTAAATGTTTGGCAGAATTCACTTGTCTGCTCCATCTACTCCTGGAGATTTTTTCCTTAGGGAGTTCATTGATGACTTGTTCAATTTCTTTTTCTAAAATGGCACTATTTAAGTAATTTATTTCCTCTTCAGCTAATCTGGATAATCTGTATTTTTGTAAGTATTCATCCATTTCATTTAGATGATCAGATTTTTTGCCATAGTGGGCAAAATAACTCCTAATTATAGTTTTAGCTTCCTTTTCATTGATGGTAAGTTCACCCTTTTTGTTTTTGAAACTGGTAATTTGGTTTTCCTTTTTCTCATCAAATTAACCAAAGATTTATCTATTTTGTTTTTCATAAAACTAACTCAGTTTTGTTTATTAGTTCAGTAGTTTTCTTTCAGTTTTATTAATCTCTTCTTTGATTTTCAGAATTTCGATTTTAGTATTTATTTGGTGCATTTTAATTTGTTCTTTTTTTTAACTTTTTTAGTTGAATGCCCAGTTGATCTTCTTTCTCTATTTTATGCAAGTCAGCACCTAGAGATACAAAACTTCCCCTAAGAACCATTTTCATTGCATCCCATAAATTTGGTATGTTGTCTCATTGTCATTCTCTTGAATGAAAATATTGATTATGTATCTAATTTGTTGTTTCATCCACTCATTTTTAGGATTAGATTATTTAATTTCCAGTTACTTTTTAATTTTTCCATAGCCCTTTGTTACATGTAATTTTTATTGCATCATGATCTGCAAAAGATTCATTTACTATTTCTGCCTTGCCTAACTTTTCTAAAATTCTATTCACTACCTTTTTTTTGTTTATTTTGTGGTTAGAGTTATCTAGTTCTGAAAGAGTATTGATATTTCTCCATTACCTTTGGTACGTTTTAGCAAGATTTTCTCTTTCAATTATTTCTATTTTTCTTTTTGCATGATCTGAGATTAGGACTGCTACTCCTCCTGCTTTTCTTTACTTCAGCTGAAGCATAATATATTCTCCTCTAGCCTTTAACTCTTTATGTATCTCTCTGCTTCATATGTTTCTTGTAAATAACATATTATAAAATTTTGACTTTTAATCCAGTCTGCTGTCTGCTTCAATTTTATGGGAGAGTTCATCCCATGTACATTCACAGTTAAAATTACAAATTCTGTGCTTACTCCTATTCTGTTTTTTCCCCGCTATATTTTTCTCTCTCCTTTCACCCTTTCCCTTATCACCAGTATATTGCTATTATGACTCAACCTACCTCAATCTGTCTTCCCTTTTTTTCATCCTCCCTCAATTCTTATCCTAGTCTCCTTTTATTTCTGCCTTTTCTTCCATTCTTTTGGTTCTGCTCACTTCACTTCGCATCAGCTCATTTAAGTCTCCAGGTCTTTTTGAAATCATCCTGCTAATTTTATATATATATATATAATGTATATATATATATATATGTATATGTATATATGTATATATATAAGCTTTTTATTTGTATAACATGTATGGGTAGTTCCCCAGCATTGATCTTTTTCTTTTTTTTTTTTTTTTAATAAATTAAAGCTTTTTATTTGTATAACATAAGTATGGGTAGTTCCCCAGCATTGATCTTTACAAAGCTTTCCATTACAAATTTTAACCCCAGTCTTCTCCCCTCCCCTAGATGGCAGGAAGTCCACTACATGTTAATAATGTTGAAGTACTTGACAAGTTGTACAAGAAAAATCCTATCTACAAGAAAAAAAAAGAAAATCAGAGAAAGGCAACACAATGCAAGCAAACCTCAATAGAGAGCATGAAAATGTTATGTTGTGGTCCATATTTCATATCCCTCTCTCTGGGTGTATGTGGTTTTCTTCAGTGAACAATTGGAACTGGTTTGAGACAACTCTTTGTTGCAGAGAGCCATGTTCATCAGAATTGATCGTCATATAGTATTGTTGTTGCCATGCATAATGATCTCTCAGTTCTGCTCATTTCACTTAGCATCAGTTCATGCAAGTCTCTCCAGGCCTCTCTGAAATCGTCCTGCTGGTTGTTTCTTACAGAGCAATAATATTACATAACATTCATATACCATAATTTATTCAGCTACTCTCCAATTGATGGGCATCCATTCGGTTTCCAGTTTCTAGCCACTACAAAAAGGGCTGCCACAAACATTCTTGCACATGTGGGTCCCTTTCCCTCCTCTAAGATCTCTTTGGGATATAGGCCCAGTAGAAACACTGCTGGGTCAAAGGGTATGCACAGTTTGATAACTTTTTGAGCATAGCTCCAAATTACTCTCCAGAATGGTTGGATCTGTTCACAGTTCCATCAACATTGCATCAGTGTACCAGTTTCCCCACATCCCCTCCAGCATTCACCGTTATCTTTTCCTGTCATTTTAGCCAATCTGACAGGTGTGTAATGGTACCTCAGAGTTGTCTTAATTTGCATTTCTCTGATCAACAGTGATTTGGAGCAACTTTTCATATGACTAGAGATGGTTTTAATTTCATCATCTGAAAATTGTCTGTGTTCATATCCCTTGACCACTTATCTATTAAAGAGTGGCTTGAATTCTTATATATATAAGACAATTCTCTATATATTTTGGAAATGAGGCCTTTATCAGACCCATTAAATATAAAGATGATTTCCCAATTTGATGCTTCCCTCCTAATCTTGTCTGCATTAGTTTTATTTGTACAGAAACTTTTTAACTTAATATAATCAAAATTATCTATCTGGTGTTCAATTAGGAATTCCAGAACTTCTTTGGACATACATTTATTCCATCTCCACAGGTCTGAGAGGTAAACTATACTATGTTCCTCTAATTTGCTTACAATATCACTCTTTATATCTAGATCATGAACCCATTTAGATCTTATCTTGGTATGTGGTGTTAGGTATGGGTCAAGCCCTAATTTCTTCCACACTAGTTTCCAATTTTTCCAGCAGTTTTTGCCAAATAGTGAGTACTTATCCCCAAAGCTGGGGTCTTTGGGTTTATCAAACACTAAATTGTTAAAGTTATTGCCTAGATTGTCCTGATAATTTATCCTATGCCACTGATCGACTACTCTATTTCTTAGCCAGTACGAAATGGTTTTGATGACCGCTGCTTTATAATATAGTTTTAGATCTGGTACAGCAAGGCCACCTTCATCTGCCTTTTCATTAATCCCCTTGAAATCCTTGACCTTTTGTTCTTCCAAATGAATTTTGCTACTATTTTTTCTAGATGTGTAAAATAATTTCTTGAGAGTTTGATTGGTATGGCACTAAATAAGTAAGATTAGTTTGGGTAGTATTGTCATTTTTATTATATTCGCTCTGCCTACCCCCCAGCATTGATCTTTATAAAGCTTTCCATTACAAATTTTAACCCCAGTCCCCTCCCCTTCCCTAGATGGCAGGAAGTCCACTACGTTGTGGTCCACATTTCACATCCCTCTCTCTGGGTGTATATGGTTTTCTTCACTGAACAATTGGAACTGGTTTGAGACAATTCTTTGTTGCAGAGAGCCATGTCCATCAGAATTGATCATCATGTAATATTGTTGTTGCTGTGTATAATGATCTCCCGATTCTGCTCATTTCACTCAGCATCAGTTCATGCAAGTCCCTCCAGGCCTCTCTGAAATCGTCCTGCTGGTTGTTTCTTACAGAGCAATAATATTCCATGACATTCATATACCATAATTTATTCAGCCACTCTCCAATTGATAGGCATCCATTCGGTTTCCAGTTTCTAGCCACTACAAAAAGGGCTGCCACAAACATTCTTGCACATGTGGGTCCCTTTCCCTCCTCTAAGATCTCTTTGGGATATAGGCCCAATGGAAACACTGCTGGGTCAAAGGGTATGCACAGTTTGATAGCTTTCTGAGCATAGTTCCAAATGAAGCATGTCTTTTTTTAAGTTTCCCTCTAAGTTTGATGAGTCACAGATATAGTTATCTTATTTTGAATTTCACTATTTAGAAGTACATTTGATTTTTAAATTTAAGTCTTACTCAGGTTTCTGGAGAAACAGAAAAAGCAATCTAATATCATTTATTCGGTTTTTAGATTTTTCTTAATTCATTTTAACAGAACAGATATATTCTAACCTCACAGCTCACATTATGTATGCATTTCCCAAAAACATCTAAAAAGAATCCTTAAGATTAATTTGCTACTTGTGATTTACTATTATTAGTTAAGAGAAGGATATAAGCTTTAACTTGATTAATTTGTCAGCAGTTCAATTTGGTGCTTCAGGTTTGTTAGGAAAACAAAATAAAATACTTAGACTACTTAATGGTTGTAACTTCTGGCTTAAAGCTCATTTACATAAGATTGGTGGAGATTTCAGAGCCTGAATAACTGACAGAATTGGTAAGAGTTTGGTAGAAAGAAAAGGTTTGGTTTTCTGGCTTCCTGGAAACTCTTAAGGGATAATTGCAAGGAGAGAGACCTTGGAGGATAGAAAGGCAGGCACTTTAATCACATCCCTATCCTATTATTGCAATCATATCCCTATTCTATTATTGCTGTAGAGAATTTTCTCTTGAACAAGAAATTCTCTTGGTTGACCTGAGTTAAGATATTCCCAAAGGAAAAGTTCATTTTCACTGCATTATGTGGTAGATGCTCTTCTTTGATTTGTGTTTTGTTTGAGTAGTTTATTAACCATTTGCTGTATATTTGTGGAGCTGGCATTGGGTATGAAAGGGAGTCAACTTTTTGGATAGATTGTGTGGCACTCTTCTATTAAGGGAAAGCAGTTAACAGGTAAACTTGAACCTAAAAGCTATTTCACTTAGACTAACTATTTAAGGGAACAGAAATAATTTTAGCCTAGTACTTAAGTACCTCTCTTTGAGGAGAGCAAAGTGTCTAGCCTCTGCTAGCCTCCTATTCCTGCCCTGGCTTGGAGGATGGCCAGGAGAGGAGATTAAAGATATTGCATACTCCCTGCAGGCTATCTCTAGACAAAACCTGTATGAACAGACATAACCCATTTAGGTGAGACAAACACATTGCTTAGACTAATTTAATCTGAATATATCATATTTGTCATTTCTTCAGAGTATAGTAATATACTATAATTTGTTCAGTCAGTCTTCAGCTAAATAGTTTATCTACTTTGTTTCTAGTTCTTTGGAGAACTAAAAGAAATATGGCCTGTGAATATAATGGAATATTGTCGCGCTAAAAGGAGAAATGACTATGAAGAATTCAGAAAAATATGGAAAGACTTCATGAACATAGAGAATTCTTAGATAAAGAAACCTTTTACCAAAGCAGGTCAGCATCTTTTCTGCAATTTACAATCTTAGTAATATAGACTACCCATCTATACATGTAGTATGTGTTGGAGGCAGGACTTGAATCCAGACATCTCTGACTATCCCACTTTGTCTACTCTTTGAAGATGTCTCTCTGTGGAGAAATCAGTTCCTCAGGGGATCTTCCATTTACTTTTTACATTTATTTTTATATCATAGTTATTCCCCTTGTATTAAAAAAAAATAGATTGCTAAAAAGAAGTTAAGTAAAATCCTTTAATCAGTCTTCATCCTCCTGAACTATTATAACTACCCTACTTCTGGACAGTTTTTCCTCTGTTGGACTCCCCTCTCCTGATTCTCTTCTTTGTCCTGATGATGTTTTCTCAGCCTTTTTTATTGGTTTATTGTATTACATGCCCTCTGACTCTGGGTGTCCCCCAAGGCTTTGTCTTGAACTCTCTCTTTTCTCTCTATTCTTCTTGATAATATTTGTTTTCAAATTTTCAGTTATCATCTTTAAACAGATGATTCTGGAATTTATAAATGATCCCTTACCTTGTTTCCCCAAACTTTCCAGTCAAGAATTCAATTCAGCTAATATTTATTATGTACCTACTAATATACCAGGCACTGTGCTCAGAAGGTTGGGTTGGGAATATAAGGGTAAAGCAAAACAGACTTTTCCCAGAAGGAACTTAAATTTTCTTGAGGGTGTTGACATATATGTCATTCAAACAAAGTATCTACCATGTATCAGTAATGACTTCAGGAGATTTTGGCAAAAAGGGTCCAGAATGAGACATATGTTTTTAAGAATTAGTTATAGTGATGATTAATTTGCTTGCCTATACTTATTTATTATAAGAGAGTGCTTCTTTTAGGGAAAGTGGCAGGAAAATTGGTAGATAATAATATTGATATGAAAAGAAAGGAGTGTTAGTGAAACATTAAAAAAGAGAAGAAATTCAGGAGATATTGATAAGTAAGGCAATTTTGTTGCTATTGTGTTAAATGTACTCTAATATATTCTTTTAAAAATAATTTATATAGTAGAAATTCACACATAATCATCTTTCCTGTTATTTACATACTGAAGTGTTTTATTTTTGTTGGTGTTATTTTTTAAAAATAAAAAATAATTGAAAATTCCTTATTTCATTGAATTTCCTTTTGTAGTCTTGCTGGATAGTTGATTCTTGGCTGCAGTCCAAGCTCCTTTTGCTCTCTGGAATATTGTATTTAAGGGCTTTTGATCTTTTAAAATGAAAGGTGCTAGGTCCTGGGTAATCCTGATTGTGGCTTCCTGATATCTGAATTGTTTCTGGCTGCTTGCAATATTTTCTCCTTGATCTGATAATTCTGGAATTTAGATACAATATTCCTTAAGAGTTTTCATTTGAGGATCTCTTTCAGGAGGTGACTGGTGGATTCTTTCAATTGTCTTTTTTATCCTCTGATTCTAGGATAGTTTTCCTTGATTTCTTGAAAGATGTTGTCTAGGCTTTTTTTTTCTTCTGGAAATTTGTTGCATTCCATGTATTTGTGGGTTTTGGAGCCACAAAACCCATTCAGAGGCATTATTTGATGTTGATTTTGAGGGAAGCCAAGAAAAGCTCCAGCAAAGATCTGTCTTGTTTTCCACCATCTTTTCTCTATCCCATAAAGGTTGTTTTGTTTTGTTTTGAATAAAATAAATTTAGTTAATATTATAATGTAATTTCATTGCATTTAGAAAGCTTTACATTCTTTGTATACATTAGGTACTTAATAAGTACTTGTTGATGGGTTGATCTCAGGAATCTGTTCACAAATGAAACTGGTGAATTGTCGATCTTAAAAAAAGAAAAAAGAAAAGGGTGACATTGATACAGATTATTGGGTCCTGATTTGTTTGATAATAAAATTAAGGTGCTTCATGGTCTTTTGGAACGGTTCAGAGCAGAGATTAGTGTTAGTGGCTATCTCCATAGCTTTTCCTTCCACTATATCCATTCCTTTTTCTTGTTAAGTGTGGATGAGGAAAAGAACCCAACTAAAAGCAGATATACAGTAGAGGGATTCTACTTATGCCCCAATCAAGTAACAGTTTACAATGCTATGTATCTTTTTCTTCAGTTAATTGTTTAAGAACTATTTGAGATCTTTCAAATTATTAGGGTAAAAAAATTTAAACTGATAAGAACGAATGAATCGTTTTTAGATGAGATTTTGCCCCCAAATATTGTTAGTAAATACATGTAATTTCCTAGTTGTGTCTTATGTTAGTATTATGTATTTGTCTACCTTTATAAGATGGAAGTGTTATCAAGGGTTAAAATACTACTGAAATACTCTTATAAAGAAAATTGCATATTTTATAGCTCATTTTAAGATAACTAAGTCATCTTAAATGTATCTCATGTATCAGAAAATAAAATTGTTTTGCATTATTATGTTTGAATTAAAAGTTTCACTGCAAAAATGAAAAATGTTTTATAAAGATCTTATCCTTTCAATATAGGCAGTTCAAGGACCTGTGGAATATGAGTGATGACAAACCCTTTCTATGCACTGCCCCTGGATGCGGCCAGGTAATGTGATCAGTTTATCCATTTGTGTATATGCAAGTCTTTCAGGGGTTGAATAAATATCTAAGAATAGAACTATCTCCCAGAAATTTTTGGAAAGTATTTATAATTTTAATTTAATAGTTAGCATATTCTAGTTTCAGTTGAACATAATCTAAAGGAATCTATCTTCTATAGAAAAAACATTCTAAATATTGTAATATTCATATAGGTTAAAGCTACTACAGTAGCTTTATGTTACCATGGTGGATTTTGGTTTTTGTTTCTTATGATAAGAAGACATAGTAGACAGGGAAGAGAAAAGGGAGTGCCTGCAGTTATAAAATTAGTTCCATTAAAATATATCATAATGTGGGGGTAATAAAATACAACATAATTTTAAAATGTATCAGAAAATGAAATTTAGGTTAAAAATACATGGTCTTGCAGAAAAACAATCTGTTTTATACTATTTTAGAATAAGTTGATAATCAATTAATACTGTTGTGAATATACTTAAATTCTCCAATTCTATTAACTGTTAATCTAATTACTGTCAAATTTATAGTATATACCATAGGAATAGTGAGTCAAAATAAATGTCCAATATGTGTGATGTCTGTGTATATTAAAACATGTACACATGTCTATATTGATGTATGTGCACACAATACATGCATGTAGATATTAACGTGTGTGTGTGTTTTATAATCTTAGTAAGCATTTCAATATTTTAATCTGCCTTTTCAAGAGACTTCCCTGGTATGATAAATAGGAGTTTATCATTATGTTTCCTGTAACAACATTTATAAAATTAAGCTTTTTTATGACTATTTTATCTGAAGTAATACAAAGTAGAAATGTTAGATTTCTCCTTTTTTTCCTTTTAATGAAAATAGAGGTATTTTGATAAAGCTAATATTTCAGAGTCAGAAATAGCAGAGATCCAATCCCAATACCATCTATGTGTGATCTTGAAGAAATTACTTGATCTCTTCATGCCCCAAGCAAATTGGATCTGTCATGTTCCTGTATACATTCTTCACATTCCCATTCTCCTCCCCCCCCCAAAAAAAAAAAAAAAGTCTGGGCAAGGGAAATATAACAATGAAATAATTTTTCCCTCAGGAAGTTTTTTTTTTTCTTTCATTTTCTTTTAGGTAGGTTTTTTTCTCCTAAGGCTATCTTATATATTGGCATTCTAAGTTATTATTACTAATTGCCATTCTTCAATAGAATGTAAGCTCTTTGAAGGCATAGTTTTGGTTGTGGTTGTTATATTCCTAGTACCTAGCAGTGCCTTTTCTTAGAAGGTACTTGATAAATGTTTGTTGACTGGAATATTCATTGAATCTTTCAGTAGAACCTGATGAAGTGTAAAAGTTTGGGCTTTTTGTCCCAAGGTCATTATAGTATCTCAATAGTTTTCCTCCAAGATTCTATGATAAATAGATTAGATTTCTGAAACATTTTATTCAAGTTTCCTACTCTTTTAACTTCATTGTGATAAGGAGAGAACTTGTGGTTCTTGAGGTCCATGTCAGGTGGAATGCAGCTTCTCTTTTGGATTGAACAGAGAAGGTCTCAACTACAGCCTTAGCAAGAGACCGTTGCTTGTAGGCTATTTACTTATCCATTTGCAGGCTATGAATTCTTTTAGTCAGACAGTAAATTATGAAACAAGGGAAAATGTGAAATGCCTTCATTTGGTTCCCTCAAATTTCTGCATTTATAGTGGCATAGTGATAGAAATGGGGGCAGATGGTCCTAATCACATAATTTTTGGACTACTTATTATAAACCTTATCTTATCTGTTGATATATATAAGATTCTCATAATAAATAACATTGCAAACTATAAAAGAAATAGAATTGTCAGTCTTGCCATTGTCACATATACTATGTTCTCGTCTTCTCTGACATTGCCACCACCCTGGTGCAGAGCCTCATCACTTCATTTCTGGACTATTACAACAGATTGCTGGTTGGTTTCTCTTCCTCAAGTAAGGTTTCCTACTCCATTCCATTCCATCTTCTACTCAGATGTCCAAGTTGAGCTTCTAAAATCATAGGTCTGATTTATTTTTGTCCTTCCCTTCCTTCTGTCTCCATTCCCTTGCCCAATTTTTAATAAATTCCATGGCTTTCTTCCCTGTCAATAATTTTGCTTCTCTTCTACCTTTCCAGTTTTGTTATTATACCATTTAACATTCTCTGTGTTCCAGTGATACTTCTTTGCTTTTTCTCTGCATACTTTTTTTTTTCTTCTCCCTAGGCATTTTTACTAGCTGATTGCTCTACCTAGGATTCTCTCCCTCCTTATTAAACCAGGAGGAAACTCCTGGTTTCCCTACTTTCCTGTAAATTCCAGTTAAAATTGCACTTCAAGAAACTCCCTTAATGCTAGGGAGTTTCTATTTTTGATTTTCTCTAGTTTATCCTGTAGTAGTTTTCATATTGTTTCCTCCTTTGAAACTTTTATGAGCTCCTTGAGAGCAAGGACTATCCTTTGTCCTTTTTTATCCCAGGAACTTATTAGCACAGTGCCTGGTACAAAGTAAGTACTTAATAAATACTTGTTGATTTACCAGCTAGATAGAAAAAGAAAGTTGTTGCTAAATGAAAGGAAGCTCTTAAACCTTTTTTGGAGAGATATACAAAGGAGCTGGGGGAAAATGGTTTTTGTCATTCACTGAAAGGCAATAATTAGAAACATCATTTCATAGGCTTTTTGAACTCATAAATTGTATTGTTCAGTATTGTAAGTACTTACTAAAAGACCACCATGAAAATAATTAAAGTTTATTCAGCTATTGCAGAAGATGAAGAAACTGGAATATTCTTTGAAGAGCTTTTTAGGACCTTCTTTAGTAAATCAACACATACTTTGATATTTAGTTTAAATGCAAAAAAAAAAATCTAGATGTAAAGATGGCAAGAAATGGTGGAAAAATATGGTTAAAGTTATTAAAGCTTAAAATTGCATAAGATTTTTGGGCAACTCTTGAATGTACAATTAAATTATGTATGTAAATTAAATTGCTTATATGTTAA
Source organism: Myrmecobius fasciatus (assembly GCA_023553655.1). NCBI lineage: Eukaryota > Metazoa > Chordata > Mammalia > Dasyuromorphia > Myrmecobiidae > Myrmecobius > Myrmecobius fasciatus. The sequence goes on along the minus strand of JAJPUD010000629.1, from coordinate 227,154 downwards.
CAAATAGGAACCAGTTAGATGAAACTTTTCCTTAATCAGCTGTCTGTATACAATCAGACTGCTGTCTTGTTAACAGACATCAGGATCTAAATTTGTACAAATCTGGAGGAACAAAAATTAGGAAAACATAATGTCTAATAAAACAATTCCTATGTAACCTAATTATGCAAGTTATTGTTGAAATGAAATGAAAAATGGGTGGAAGAAAATACATCAAAACAACTATAAAAATTTTATTTTAACAAGAAGACCAAAAAAAAGCTCCCAAACTGCCTTAGTCAGCAGAACACTTGACTTAACTTGCTAAACAAACAGTTCTGGCAGCAAAGTCCACTATTAGTTCAAAAATATGAAGGTGAGTTTTTGCTGTTTGTTTTTTATGAAATTTCATAAAGGACCGCCAAAATCATCCATGAGAAGTTTAAAGAAAATTGGAAACGGATATAAACGCAAAATCATTCTTAGGACATATAAATAGAAAACTTGAAGAAGGAAAAATAGACAAAAGATGGAGATCTGAAAACAGAAAAGATGTGTTTTTAAATATCAAACTTTTTTTTTTTTTTAAACCTTGAAGTGCAGTATATTTTTCAGTTGAACATCATAGTCCTGGATGTCTCATCGAGGAAATGACATGCAAGAAAACTAAGGAGGTAGTAGGCAGACTAGAAAAAGTATAAAGGTCTGTTCTGAAATTAGTACAGTTTTCATAGCATTGGAAAGAGTAGTAATAACAAAGGTATAGACAAAAGTATTAAATCTTATTACTACCCCTCAAAATAGGGAGCCAAATTATGAGCACAGTATCATTTTTCTTTTCTATGTGAAATTTTAATGAGAATAATTGAACATATGTTAAGAACATTCTTGGAAATGTTACTGGAGGACAGGCAGGCTTTTTGGATGCTGTATTCCACAGTAGATTTAAGTTTTTGCCATCACTCTACTAAAGTTGTAGAGAATACCAAAATCCCACTGTCTTAACTGATTATAAATGAATCTGATGAGGTAAATCAAAATATTACCTTTAAAGCTTTCTAATAAGATATCTTCCCTGCATATATAAGCATATAACATTCCTTAAAAGAGGTAACAGAGATAACTTTGATTTATTACCCTTTGATCATTCATATCAAGAGCTGTCTTTTTCATATATGAGGGCTACACAGAGGTCAATTTGAAGAAGATTCCCTGTAGATAGTGAGATCCAAAAGCTTTATGTAGGTGAAATTATATTGTAAGCATTAATTCCCAGAATATCACAAAGCTTCCTGAAACTGGTAATCATACAAAAGAGTTTTCCATGAAGAAAAAAAAAAAAAAACTCTTGTAGATGAAGAATGTCTATTGTCTGGACTATGATAGGCATTTGGACGGACAACCTGTTGTGTTCTCTGAGCAGTGTATTAAGCTTGTACAAATCCTGCAAATGTACAGTTTGATTTGTTCCCATAATTTAACAGGAAGAAGAAAGTGGACTAGATTTTGGAAAATTACAAAGTTCTTCAAGCTTCCCTCTAAAGCAAAGGCCTATCTTTGTAATTCTGAACTGGTGTGGACGTATAGCTGTGGTCATGAAGATGTGAATTTGAGGATCACCCAGAGGGCAGTGGGCAGGTACATGATGGGAACAAACAGGTTGCAACACACTACAAAACAGAAATTAGGAAATAGTGTAAAGGATATAATCAAAGAAATGTGTGATTGAAAAACAAGATTGGCTTTGTTGTATCATGAGGAAGATCACAGCTAGATAGCACTTACAGTCTCACATTGTCAGGTGAATTTGAGAAAGGCTTCTTGTTACTTTGGCTTGTACCTCCTGTGGCTTTGGAGAATAGTTATACAAAATCGGAAGAAATGAACAGGTTACATCTGCAACATTAAAGAAAATACCTTCTTTGATGAAATCTTTGATCCAGTAGAGTATTATAGTGCTTATCACAAGAAAAAGAAAATGTTAGTACTTTAATGGCCAATATTTATGTATTTTAATGTTTTCATAATATATAATTGAAGAATCTTATTTTGAATATAGGTAGACGAAATCATTTGCCTTTTGTGATCTAAGTGAATTTTACAAGTGTAAAAATACTCCTTCAGAATAGTTTTTAGGTTATATTATAGTATGATCCAGTTGAAATCTCAGTACATAAGTAGGACTGCTTTTTAATTAGCTATGTTTTATGTGAGCAGGTGGCTATAGAATCATTTTTGTAACTTTTGTTAAATTTATTTAGGATAAGGAATGTGGCCAAAAGGTAACTTTTAAAAATAAGAACTTAAAATTCAAATGACTATTGCCCCCAGTAGAACTTTGGGAAACTATACATTTATGTCATCAATGTCAAGCAATTTTGAATTTGTTTTCGGAGCAGCAACATACCATTTTGGATAGCTCAAAGCTGGCAATTTTTCTTCTTTTGAGGATTTTTTTTTCAAATAGTCAAAACTTGCTTGATCCAGACCTGAATGATTTGATTGAAAAGTGAAATGTAGGGGCAGCTAGGTGGCACGGTGGATAGAGCACCAGCCCTGAAGTCAGGAGGACCTGAGTTCAAATCTGGTCTCAGACACTTAACGTTCCCTAGCTGTGTGACCTTGGGCAAGTCACTTAACCTCAATTGCCTCAGCAAAAAGAAAAGTGAAATGTAACCATAATAATTATGTTCATTCTTCTTTTATGTCTTATAATATGACATTCTAGTTGTTTTTCTTGGAAACAATTGGAATTAAAAAAAAAATAATATACATTTAGATGCATAAATTCAGGCCATGTTCTATTTTTTTTTCTTAAAAAAATTACTTTATTGCCATCCTTTGTACATGTACTAGCCTCAACAAAATCTGCTTTATGTCAAGCAGTAATCAATTAATATCAAATCTTAGTAAATATTAACAATTTTCTCATTCAGTGAACTTTAAAAGTATCAACAATAATACCCTTGGAGTTAAATGGTACTAATTTAGTAAAGGTGCTAGATATTAGATTATTATTTATAGCCAATTAAGGTGGATATTCTGATTTAGATACTTAATTGTATGTCTTTTATTAAAATTAATGTTAACTTTAAACTTTATACATATAAATTACTGTACATGTGAAGCAGAAAATCATATTCTACAGTAGTTCTAAGATGTTGACTATTACCTACTGCTACTTTTTAAAAATATATAACAAAACCTATATTGCTATTTGGGTATTTCATGTATTCATGGAAATGATCATTAATTTATTGAAATTTATTTTGAAGTAGTATCCTAAAATTTTCAATAAAAATATTAGATTTTATATTACAGAAGACTTTATTTGGCATTAGGACTTGGTTTCAGTGACATTCATTTTAAATATTGATAAAATGATTGCCTTAATTGCTTTTCTATTTTTTGTTATGGTCTAAATAGTATAAAATAAGACCCTTTCACAAATACCGCCTAAGTCTTTTTCAACAGGCACAGCATTTGAGAATGGCATTGTAAAGTTATGGTAAGTGAGTTTAAAAGAAAAGCATCTATTAAACAAAATGCTTTTGTATTTGCCAGATGGTGATTATTAACTTTCTATGTAATTTTAGGGGTCTTTGAAATATTATATTGGCCTATTCGAGATCTGTCATTACAATCTGTGTGCTTTAATTTTATACGGTAAGGTTGATAATCAACGAATTTCAGATTTGAATGAATAAAATAGATGGAGAGATGTTTTATAGATAGCTTCTTTGTCGGTATTGTAAGATTCTAGAACCAGAGAACCTCTTTCAGATGTCATAGAGTTTAGAAAATCATTTATATAGAGCATAAAGAAATAATCTGAATTCATCTGCCTATTTCTTGGCAGATCATTCTTAACTCCCTAAGATAATTATTTTCTTAACTTTTAAAGAATTCTGGGGATAGATCTACCTTAAACATTCTCTAATTACTGTTTCTAAAGCTTAGTCAGACTTTGCACTCAAAATGTTTTTTGTTTTGTTTTGTTTGTTTTTTTGTGGTGAAGCAAATACTCATGCTCTCATGAAAGTTCATATTAGTGTTATGTTTCAAAGAATGAATCTAGTATTATTGGCTGATTTTGCAGTGTTATAATTTTGAGTATGATTTTGCAAAGTTATTTTTAGGATAAGCAGATCAGCAATAACTTTTAGATAGCCTAATTTTTCATTTGTGTTTGGTATTAGTAATCTAAATTACTAGAAAGCAGAAATGTTAGTGTCATTTTTGTTATCTTTGAATCTTTATCATGAGACTTACCTTATGATCACATTCTTTTACTACCTTCTTATGAAAAAATATACTTTAATTAAATCTTAGATGAGTTAATCTTTTCTTAAAATTCACTCTGTAGTTAAAATTATAATAAGAATTCGGTGCTTGTGCTTAACAGCTGATGAGAAAACCATTGATGTTATTGCTATCTGTATGTCCATATGTGGCTAAAGAAATCCTTGCTGATCTGCAAGTCCCCTTGATATTGAAGTCAATTTGAACTTTCTTCATGATATCAGGACTGGTAGGGTCTAATTTGTATTTTATTGCAATTTTATATATCTTTTTAAAAATTAAATAGTAACTAATTGTCTTACTATGTAGTGAATTGGATATTTTCTTTAATATGTAGAAATTCTAAAAAGGTTGTTCTCTGAAATTTTTGCTTGGAGGATTTTTTAGTAGTTCTTTAAACTTTGCTATACTGTCAATGAGTCTTCTCATTTTTTTTTTCCTGTAAAAATGTGCAGTACTGTTGAACCAGGAGCAGATCTGAGTGTCTACTTTATACACTATATAATAATGAAAAGCTTTGGCACCAAGGTGTTCTGATATTCATGATTTACTAACTTAATTTGTTTTTTGTGAAGCCAGCTATTAGCTTTACTGCAATTTCTGTATAACTCTCTTAAATTTCTAAAGATATTTGTAGTATGTTATACTAAAAGTCTCAGGGGATTGGAACATTAGGTAAATAAATATCTTTGTTACTATATTTTTAATATGGTTGCAGAAATCATTTGAATAATGCGATATTTTTTCCTTTGGGGAGTAGGAATGGGTTGGGTCTGCAATTAATTCTTGAGTGTTTGCTTCAAAATGTTGTAAACATCTCATATCTCTCAAAATTTGTTAATATCTCAAGATTCCATACATGCTATCCAACTGGGGCTATTGGCATAAGAAAATTAGACCTAGATTCATGTCTTAACACTGCCACTAAATTTAGAGGGATATGTGGATTGGATTATTTTTAAAAATTCTGTTTTGCGAATCTTTTCATTTTGTTAAAATCACAAATGTAATAGTGTTGGTTCATGTTGGCATATCCACAGTTTATTTCAGCCTAAAGTCACACTGGTGCCTAATAACCTTTTCTCAAAGTGGCAGGTATTAAGTAATATCTCATTTACTGACAAGAATCCTTTGCTGTAATTTAAGATTTTGATAGATTGATTGTCTCTATCATATTCTTAATTACTGACTACTGTATCAATTTTCTTTAAAAGTTAGACCAGAATTAATTTTGTTCTAAAGATGTTATACTCATTTATACCTTATCTTTTCTATGTCAGTGATAAATAATATTTGATGTCTTTATCCCTATAGATGCAGCCCTTATTACTATGTAGCAATTTCTACTTTAATGTCAAACTACTTGTGGCTCAATTTCTCCCCCCCCCCCCCTTTTTGGCCAACACATGCTAATGCCTTGCATATTAATTTGCTTAATTAATATTGAATGAATGAATGCATGTTATACATGTTAAATAAACTAAATCACATTTTCCCATTTGCTTCCTTGATGAATGTATGAAATAGTTTCCTGGTGGATTTTTATTTGGTAGTGGTTGCTGCCGTTTAGTTTTAAAGGCCTCTTTTTTAGAGGCAAAATAATATTTTCTTTAGGAAATAATAACTCTAGTTTGGCTGGAATGTCAACCGTGTGCAAATAAATTTAGAAAGCTAGGATAAAATTAAATTGTGAAGGGCTTTAACAGCCAGGCCAGAGGAGCTTGTATTTCACATTAGAGGTAAAAGGTAGTCAGTGAAGCTTCTTGAACAGGAGAGTTATATGGTCAAATCTATGCTTTAGGGATACATTTGGCAACTGGTAGATTATGAAATGGAGAAGGGAAAGACTAAATCTAGGAACACTAATGGTTGAGATAAGGGATGATGAAAGTTTGAATTGAGCCGGTGACCTTGTGAAAGAAGAGAATGGAAAAGACTGTAAGACTTGACAACTGACCCAAGATGAGGGATGAAAGAAAAGGACTAATGAAGAATTACAAAACTAGGGGAATAGGATATGGTTCCTTCCATGGGAATAGGAAAGTTAAAAAGAGGAGGTGATTTGGTGGCAGGGAAAGATAACAAGTTCTGTTTTAGGTGTTGTGAATTTAATTTAATATTCAGGTATATATCTAGTAGGTAGCCAGTGATGGAGGAAATGGAGTTCAGGGTTTTGATTAAAACTGGGAAGTAATCTGTGTTGAGATCATGATTCAAATTCATGGGAATTTATGAGGTCACTGAGAAAGTGTATGAAGAAAAAAGAAAAGATGGCCCAGCACAAAGCTTTGGGGTTTATAGGCAGTGGGACATAATTGTTGATCCAGCAAATAGATGGATAAAGTGTGGTTGGTTAGATAGGTAAGAGGAAAAACTAAGGCTTAACAGATCGCCCCAAAGTGATGACCCTGGGGAGCCTCATAATGCTAAATTGTTAAAAGTAGATTTTGTAAACTGAAATATCATCTTATTTGCAGTGAGATAAAAGATATCTCTCTAGTTAACAAAGTACTTGAGTCTGCAATACAGAGCATCCTTTTCCAGGCTTCAAGGAGCCTGGAAAAAAAATTAGAGAATTATATGAGCTTTTTAGAGAAAACACCTTTCTGATAATTGAGACACCTTCTTGATACAATATGGATTTAGACTGACCAAAAAACCAAACACATTTATATTTTAGTTGTTGCCTTCCCCCCTTCCCTGTTCTTCCCCTCCCTTCCCATTAAACTCTGAGCACCTTACTTTCAGGTGGTATTATCTGGGAGAAATCCTAATCCCACAAAGTTTGGGAAACATTGTAGCATTATTCCATTCAATTTAGGTTGATACTTAATAACTTCAGTTTTTCAGAGGATTATATTTTCTGGTATTGTTTCTTAAATTCAACTGTGAAGGGCAGTGCAACTTTCAGAGCAGCTACTGATCTTAGAATTTAAGAATTGGAAGAGATCTCAGATATCATTAGTCCAACTTCTGCCTGCCCAAGAATCTTCCTCAGTATCAGTGTTATGTAACCATCTTTTGCATCCCTTTCAATTGAGAGGAAGGGGCAGGGGCTGAATGGAGAAACTTTTTTTTCCCCCTACATAAAACCCTAGTGCATAATGAATAATTACTCTATATTTTAATTTTTCCCATGTAATTTTCTAAATACTACATACCTGTACTTTATCTGTGTGTCCCTTCTCTGTCTCTTTAGAACAGGTAAGTGGTATATACCAAGGGTATTTTGTATACTTTTGTATTGATGTTTATATTCCAGTCACTTAGCGTTAAAAAGTCTAGTTCAGTCTAATACTTTCTTGAAGTGTGATTACTAACAGTAAAATTCATCAACAGCAGTGGGTAGTGGGAGGATATTTATTAAAGGGAATGATAAATGTAAAATCCCATGAGAATAATGGAGAATTGATTGTGATTGCCATGGTGAATTTCAGCAAGAAGTTAAGAATTCTGGGATGCAGTCATAGAGAAGAAAAAATAAATACACTTCTGTTTCATGTTTTGTGAGCTAATTGCAAACTTGGCATGAAATGAAGGTATAGCATCTAGATCTGCTGATAAAATTAAGACTTCAAAATCTATCAGTATGTTGTGACTGAGTCACTAGAAATTTCTAATAAAGATAGATAAATTCAGATGGACTTTTATGATTTAATTAAAGTTTGATATACAATTGTCTCAATATCATGCAATTGCAAGTACTTGAATAGCCAAAATTTCCACTGACAAAATAATGCAAGATGTCTCACTCATAAAAGTATATTAAGTCGTGCTACCTTATAAAATAATGTGAGCTCCCCATTGTTTGTAGTGTTCAAATAGAGACTAAATGACTAACTGCCAGGTTGACTAGATTTACCTCCAGGGTACTTTTCTAAGTTTCTATGATCCCGTATTACAGATGGTTAATTTTTCTTATCAAACATTTCATCAGAGACCTAGGAACATTAATGATTAAGAAAGTTTGCCATTTGATCCATGAACATTTAGCAAAGTACATTCTCACTTGTAAGAGCAATGTTTTTGAGTAAATATTTGGATTCAAGGTTTTAAAAGAACATAAATAAATTTAAAAGAAAATAAAATGAGATTTTTCCAAAAAAAAAAGTGTGGATAAAGATAATTGATAAATGTCTAAAATAAGATCATTAGATTAAATAATGTAAGATCTTTTAAAAACTCAGATTCAGTGATTTTAAGAAATTTCCATTGAGGAAAAGGCAATACTACTGAAATTTGAAGGGAAAAGAGAAGTAGATGCATTCATATGAAAATAAAACTTAAAATTTAAACTTGAAAAATCATAAGTCTAGCAAAGTTGTGCATATATGTATGTATATACTACATTGTTTTTCTTTCATCAGAATAATTACTTAAGTTTTGTATTGCTTTTTTGTTGCAAAAATAGATATTGCTTCCATAGGATATATGCTTCGTGCAACCTGAGAGTACTAAAAATGCTATCTAACAGAATTCCATACTTTTAATAGGAAGATAAAGACTCTTGGTTACAAGTTTTATAAAAACCTTATCTATATAAATCACTTTGAAACTTCTATTTTCTTGTAAGGATTTCATAATATTACTAAGGAGATTGTGATCCATTCTGTATTTCATAGATTGGCATTTGATTCCAGACTTCCAAAATGTGTTGTCTAATTTTTTAAGTTTCTTAGAACAATGAAGCTGTAGCCCTATAGTAATTCATTAGACAATTTTAGTTCACAGTAAATTTTTTGGAATCAGTAGTTTTGATGAAGAAGAAAGTACATGGGGAAGATAACAACTCTTAATGGAAATATTATCTGGTGCAGAGGTGTCACAGAAAGGACCATCAAAACCCTAGTTGAACCAGATTAAAATGAAATTGGAAAATGTAACAAATAAAACACAATGCAATATAGCTAATTTGTGGTATTCTAAGGGTATATCTGTCTATCTGAGTTTGAAACTATTGATTTATTGCAATAAGCATCTAAAGTGATTGCTCTGGAATCCTAATTATATCAATAAATGCTATAAAAATTCCTCCCCCCCCATGAAACATGTACATTAAGTAAATATTTCTTAGGAGCAAGCTGATGTGCTGAAGATAATAGTTATTATGAAGATTATGTTTTTGTACTCAACTGTGAATATGTAAAGACTTCATGTTAAGACTTGGAATCTGGCACAGCAAATAGCACAGAAAATAGTGCATGCCCGATTTTAGAGATTTGTGTTTTTATAATGAATTTTATTTTATTTTATTTTATAATGAATAAAATTCATTTTAAGTGAATTTTTAAAATCCCCATTTCATTTTATAACAATTGGTTATATTAAGTTTCAAAAGCATTCAATGTAAATAATTAATTTTTTTAAATCAATAAAACAGACTTTTTGGTTAACTAATCGCTTGTTAACAACAGTGCTTTTATGCTTATGGAATACTCATCTATATAGTCTTAAGTCAGATTTTACCCATACTAGGCAAATTTTGTTATTCAGTATACAGGATCATTTTATGTGTGGCCCATTATGTATATATTTTGTCAGAATGTAAAGGCAAATTTTTCTTTTAGGTTGTCTAGGACTAGTATTTTCAGAATAATTTTTTAAGTTGAGATCATTATTTAAGCTAGTTTATTTTAACTTAAGGTGGTAAGTATTTTTTAAAATCTTGAAAAATGAAACAACATTTTCAAAAGTCAGTTATTTTTAATGTTTTCATTTGCTATAGAATATTGAATCATACAGTGCTATGCCATAATATGAAAAGTAATGTAAACCTACAAATTTATATTGTTTACTTGTGGGTTGTTGATTTTTTTCCATCAGAAATGGGTTGTATTTGTTAAGGATACATTTTTATTCTTATATTAGAGTGCCTCTGATCACTTGGTATCTACTATGTTGATATCTATACTAACAAAGATAGATTCCTTTGTAGTTAACAGATGAACTGCTACTTCAATGTTAATGGTGGTTTTACATGTTGTGGAAATGAATTTCCATATCATATTATTTATTTTGATCAAATTGAAAATCTTAACTGTATTTTAAAACTTTTTGCCACAGCGTTTTACCAACGAGGATCATTTGGCTGTCCATAAACATAAACATGAGATGACACTGAAATTTGGTCCAGCTCGTAATGACAGTGTCATTGTGGCTGGTTAGTATATGTTTTTATTAATAGCTTATATACATCGTTCTCCTGGAATGTGCACAATTTTTTTTTGTATTTTTTTGTACATAATTTTGTGATACCCTTTACACTGGTGAAAAATGCCAATGATTTCATTTGCAATGAATGTTTGCAACATGTATTTTACCCATTACATATCCATCTCCACTTCTTACCATTCATTCACTTTTTTTTTTAATGTGCTTTTAAGTGTAGGTTTCTTTGTCATTATTGTGGGAATTAGTGGGATTTTTTTTTTTGGAGCATGCAAAAGTTGCTAATTGAATTTATGTGATATTAGTAAATGTTACCTTTACTTTATTGAACTTTATTTTCTAAGTATTCTAGAAATTACTTATAAGGTTCAAAACACCTGTCTGCTAACTAGGAAGACCAATTAGCAAGTTCATGAATTTGGATTCTGTTTTATGCTTCTCTTAAGGCTAATTTTATCTATGAAACAAGATGTTCTACCTAGATTTAAAACCATTAGTGACTCTGAATAAAAGAAAAAGAATCTGGAATTTGATTGTTTTTGTTTCATTTTAATCCTCCTACCAGCACCTGAGATTTAGTCAACACTTTTCTTTTCCAAAACATATTAACTTTATTAACTTGTTTTTAAAGTAGAAACAAAGTTAATGAATTTGCTAATTGTTTTCCCTGCATTCAACACCAGGTAATAGAATTTTTTTTCATATATGTATATACAGATCCATATTTGTAACTGTAGTTTCATGTCTGATAGATAACAGTTGTGGAAAAAAGAAACATGGAGGTTTTTTATTTGAGAATTTCATTTTAAAAAGGTTATATTCTTTAAAGTGTCTCATAAAACTAACAAAACTACATCCAGGTTTTTAAAAATAAATATAAATTGCTCATTTGTCTGTGAAAATTTGTATTCAGTTTGTCCAGAGCTTTAAATGCTTTACTTGGTTTGAATCAAGTTCAAAAATCACATACAATCTAAATATTACTTCTTTTAGTGAAGTAAAATATACAAAAATGACCCTCTACCTTAAAGATACTTGAAAATAGATAAATTATCCAACAGAGTTTTGAAATAGTACCATTTTAAAAAGTCTTAAATGTGCAGTAAATTTGGAAGCAGAGATAGAATTGTGTATAGTTTTATGTATATTCTCAATGTCCAAAATATTTGTAATGAAAAATTATATAACAGAACATTTCAGAATCTTTAAAAATGATTCATGATAGATAAATTAATAAACTTTCAAGGCAGCCTTCATTTTTTTTTATCTTGATCTTAGAAATACTTTTTCTCTCAAAGTTTCAAAATCTCAAATTATGCCCTTAAATAAATATATATAATGAATGAATGAACGAACTTTTAAAAAGATCCAAAAGATAGGGCAAAGGAGAAGGCAGAGGTATGCATTTCTGGATGGTCTTAGATATCATACACTTAATAATAGTAGGAGTTTGCCTAGAATAAGCTTGACTTCACAAATCTAGAATGTCATGAACTTTGTGATTTTTTAATTATACACCATCACAAAGTTGAAAGGGATTTCAGAAGTCATCTCTAATTGAATATGAATTACAACAATCCTTTCTGCAGCATTCCTAAGTGGTCATCCAGCCTTTGAAGACTTCTGTCATGGACAACTTATTACCTAAAACTTCTATAGATTAATTTTTTAGATATAAATTCATGTTTTATATATATAAGGACAAATTTCTTATTCACTAGTGACCAAAAATTGAATAGGCTACTCTTGGAAGTAGTGGGTTCTCTCCTAATGGAAATCTTCAAGTAAAAAAAGGTCAATGACTGCTTTGCAGACATTTTGTTGGAAATTTTCCCCCACAGATATATTAGTCACTGAACTTGCTTCCTGTTTAGAAGTTATTTAATTCTATGTTTTACATTTATCAAATCTCAAAGGAAAAGAGAAAAAATATATAAATATGTTATAAAGCCTCCAAATTGTCGAGGCGTCTAGGTGGTAGAGTAGAAAGAACGCTAGACTGTCTAGAAGAGCTAAGTTCAAATCTTGTCTCAGATACTTATATCTGTGACCATGGGCAAGTCACTTAATCTCTTTTCTGCTTAAGTTTTCTTACCTTTAAAATGGATTTAATCACAGAACCTACTTCCAAGGTTTTTGTGAGCATCAAATCTTTTATCTGTAAAACACTTAACAAATGTTAAAATGCCATGTAAGTGCTATTTTATTTTTAATAATACTGTTGTCTTCTTCAATATCTGCTTTTCAGACAGGCTAATATATACCTTCTGAATGTTTGCATTGGCATTGAGTATTAGATGGATCCATTTTAATTTATTTTCAATTGTTGCATAAATACTAAATTAACTTGCCCTTGAGCAAGTAGTGAAAACTTCACTTAAAAAAGGAACATTATTAAAACCATAATTGTACCTTCTCAGAGTACTACCTTGTATTTCAATGAGCTCAGATTTAAAATTTGTTTTTAAATTCATAATTCATGGAATTTGATGTGTTTAAAAAATCAAACAAAAACATCCATATGAATACTTTGTTATATGTATATTTGTATGTACATATAAAATTAATAATGTAGATTATGCAATATTATTTTTATATAAATATGTAGTTTTTAATATTCAGCAATACTCAACACATTAATGATTTTACCTTTGTTGATATGTGAGTTCTCAGAAGTCTTAGTGATTTGTTTTATGTTTTCTTTCATCATGACCACTTCAGCATATTCGTTGATAAAAATTGATTTAAGCTTATCCTTTTGCGTATGAAAATTTATTAGTTCCTCCTCCTTCCCCTCTTTTAATACTTATTAAGACCCTGGTGAGAACAGTTGAATAAACAAATCTGATTGAAAACAGAAGACAGCCTAGACATAGTGCTAATTGATCATTGATAGAGATGAGATAAAATATAGTTATGCAGGAAATTAGCTTTATAACTTTAATAGGAGCATGTTACAGGATTAGACTTCAAGAAAGACCTGCATACTAAATTATATACAAGTGAGTCAAAATACAATAAAAATACATTATATTTATACTTATGTGCATACATGCATGTTATATATGTGCATACATATATGCAGAAATACTCGTGGTTTTATGTGTGTATTTAATGATTTTTGTATGTAACATGCATATGTATGCATATATGCACACATAGATTAAGAATACACAAGTATTGGGGTAGCTAGGTGGCACAGTAGATAGAGCACCAGCACTGAAGTCAGGAGGACCTGAGTTCAAATGTGGTCTCAGATACTTAACATTCCCTAGCTGTGTGACCCTGGGCAAGTCACTTAACCTCAATTGCCTCAGCAAAAAAGCAAAATAATAATAATAATAATACACAAGTATTTTTTGTAATTGTTCAGAGCAAAACCAAATACTAGCTAAGTGATATTTGTAGTAAAGATAGAGCAGTTAGGAGATTGATAAATTATCTATTCACCTATTTGAATTTCATTGATATGCTTGCAATTTAGATCTATTTTTCTCATCAGGGAGATAGCATCAGAAAATAGCTTTGAAGAGCTGAATCTGGCTTCCTGGTTTGAACTGCAAGATATATTAAAATATGTACACAATTCTATATAATAACAATGCTGATTAAGCAGAAGTCTTAGTTATTATAACACATTAATAGACCTTGGAAATAAAAGGCTAGACTTTTATTAAATCTGCTATTCTTCCTTCAGTACAGCTAATAACAGGTATTTTTGTTTTAGCTTTGATGTGTGTGTATACTATATATATATTATTGTATGTAGTATGTACATACAGACCCGAATATTGATATAGCGTGTTTATTTAAGAAACACTCAAGGGTTACTAATGTTAATACACATGATATGAAAGATATTTTTGATGGCACACTTCGCTTACTTTATACAAACATAAGTAGCATAAAAATTAGGTAGCTTCAGAAAATGGTAAGTAGATATTTTAAGATCTTAAAAATGTTTTCTTTATGCCATAATTACATTGACATTTTAGTCTGCTGATCAAACTTATTCTCCACCACCCCCACCTCCTTTCCAACCCTCCCCCAAAAACTAATTTCAAGATAAATTGTGACCTTTTCTTTAATTTTGTTCCTTAAAGCTTATTCATTTTTCAGCTACTTCTATTTTGTGTTTTCTTACAGAGAAACCTAAAATGACTTATACTGATATGATGGATAGTAATAATGATTGATAATAATTGATCCCTGAGTAATATAGCCAACTATTTCACTGATAAGGAGCAGGGAAGACTTCTTAAATTAAACTTATTTCTGTAAAGCTGAAGAAACCTTGTCTGCTGTAGTAATTTAACTAAATCTTGTTTGCTTTAAAGGAAGAGTACTTTCCAAAGAAAAGATAAGCAGCTGATTGAATCAATTGCTTGCTGTTTTTGTGTAAATGACCAAATTTTAGAGTATCTTTTCTAATATTTAAAATGTGATTTTTAAATTTCAGATCAGACACCAACACCAACACGATTCTTGAAGAACTGTGAAGAAGTGGGTTTGTTCAATGAGCTAGCAAGTCCATTTGAAAATGAATTCAAAAAAGCCTCAGAAGATGACATTAAAAAAGTATGTTGGCAGCACTTACAATTTAAAGACTTCATAGGGATACTGCTCTTACTGTACCTTGATTCATGTGTTTACCTGTTTCTATATTTGTTTTTTATTTAATGACTTTATTTTAATGAACATTTGCATTTTAGATGCCTCTAGATTTATCCCCTCTTGCAACACCCATCATAAGAAGTAAAATTGAAGAGCCTTCTGCTGTGGAGACATCTCACCAGGATAGTCCTTTACCTCATCCAGAATCCACTACCAGTGACGAAAAGGTTAGATATTTATATTTGTTGGGAAAATTCAGATTAACAGAATAAATTAGTCACCATTCAAAAGCTACATACTCTGAATAAATGAGTATAAACTTAATATTCCATCTTGTTAACTGTACTCTGTATAACAGTAAACAGTATAATTAAAAAAGAAAACTCAGGGATTTCTGGAAAATAAAGATTTATATGTATTGAATAATAATATTATTATAAAAGAAAAAAGAGGGAAATGAATTATAAGGGGTGTAAATATAAAATTAAACCTTCTGATGATCCAGTTTCTTTGGTAAATTTTTTAGACCTATATGTTGCAAACATAAGGCTGTATGATGTTGAACAAATCACCATATCATTCATGTATATCTATATATATGCAGTCTATTTACATATCCCGTGACAGTATAATTTCTGTTTATTACCATTCATCCTTATATAAATACTCTTAAAGCATGAGGTTCATGCCTTTCTCCTCCATGTCTTCTTGTTGTACAGTGCTATTCTACTTCTACACACTTTGTATTAGATTGTGACTTGTTTGTTTCTCTTGGAGCTGATGTCATATTTTCTCACATTTTAGCACCTCTGAATCCTCTTTATATTTCTGTGGATCTTAGAATTTTGCAGTTTCTTCAGAAAATCCATATTCATATTTTATAGTAAAAACCTTATACTTAACATGTAGCTCTAGTGATTTAGAATTACTTTCGCATTCAGTTTGACAAATGTTAAATTCCTGCCATGTCCAACAGACTAGGACAATAAAGATGAAAAACTGCATAATCCTTGTCTTTAAAGAGTTTGTCTTTATTTGGAGTATATAATGAATAATTAGAAATCTTTCTCTTTGTCCTTTTTTTCACTTTCTAGCCTTTACATAGTTTTGATTCCTCTCTGCCCTGCCAGAACCCACTTCTACCTCTCTTGACAGATTAATTTTTTTCTAATTTAGTAACCCATAACACTTTATGTTAAGCAGAGAAAGGTTAGACAATGGTTTTTCTCAGTTTCTTTCATCTTCAAATGGAGTGAGATCAGTTTGCATTTCTAACACATGTATTAGTGAATCCTTTATCCTTCAGTCTCAAGTATGACCATAATATATTGCAGCCTACTTATAGCTGCCATGCATATCTTTCTTGAACCTTCAGAGATCATAGATAGTGCTCTAAGATTCATAATTGTGCCACAGAACAGGAGAACATTTATATTTTAAAAGATGGGCATTTATGCTGGGCAGCAGCATGGGATCCTCAAAAGCTTTATACAGTTACATACATTTAATCCAGTTTACTCTCTTCTTCCTATTGCTTTTTGTTGTTGCTTATTGTTCATCTTTGGTGATTTAGATATATGATGGAGTAATAAATCATTGCATGACTTTCCAATCCCATCTCATAATCCAGATCAGTGGTCTCCAAACTTTTTTGATTGTGCAACAAAATTTGATTTTGTTACTAATAAAATGTCTTTCTTTTGAGTTAGAAAACCACATATTCATATTATCTGTGTTGTATTTTATGTTTATTTATTTTGTTAAATATTTCCCAGTTACATTTTTAATCTAGTTTAAGCTGCACTTGAAAGTGTTGTGGGCTGCAATACAACCTTCATCTAGTATATTTGACACCTGATGTACATTTAAAAACCATATGTGAAAATAAAATACTTTAAAGGATGAGGGAAAGATGAAAAAAATAACTTTTCTAAATTTAAAATTTTCATTTGTTATGAAAAACATTCCTGCTCCCATTGCACTGGGAAGCTTTCTTCCTCCCCTCGACAGTCTTGTGCTACTATGGATAGTACTCTGGCCAGGAGAAGGAATATATGAATTTCTAGAGTCATTTGGCATCTACAAAGGTTGGGGGGGTGATAAAGGACTGAAAACAAGAAACTTCATTACATGGTCATAGGTAGAGCTAGAAGGCACATTAGAAGCCAACCTTCTCATTTTAGAGAAACTGAGAGACCCAGAAGTAGAATTTCGATGAGAGCCTGTTGTTTGCTTGTTTGTTTTGGCTGAGGCATTGGGGTTAAGTGACTTGCCCAGGGTCACACAGCTAGGAAGTGTTAAGAATCTGAGGCCAGATTTGAAATCCTCCTTACTACAGGGCTGGTGAACTATCCACTGTGACACCTAGCTGCCCTTTCTTTTGATTTTTTTAATGTTAGTTTTTCTATTGTACTATGTTGTGGTGTAGACATAACCATTTCCCAGCAAATATTGAAGTGCTGTGTTCTTTTACCCAGAATGATGGGGCTGGGCAGAACTGCTTTATAATTTGTGTGCTTTGGCCAAACCTCTTCTTTCCAGATTGCTTAATAGGCACTAACAAGTGACTGCTAATTGCAGCTTCTCTAGTAGCACTTTATTCTGCTATTCAAGGTTATTGTTGAAGCTACTGTAATGTATTTTAGGATAGTCCATAGTAATAGGAACTCCTTACAGTCTGATATATGTAATAATTATCAAAATTAAAATAATGTTCCTATTAAAGTAATATATGTGCTTCACTAGTGGATATGTGCCAAGTGTTAATAACCTTAGTGTGCCTAATAGGAATGTTAGATAAATGAGTTGACAAGGGAACAGCATCTTTGTATTGGTTGTAGTTATAATTCACTGAAAAACTTTGGTTAAATTTAAAAATTGTTTCCCTGTATCCTGCTGTTTAATAGGAAGTATCTTTGCCACAGACTGCACAGCCCACATCAACTATAGTTCGTCCAGCATCACTACAGGTTCCTAATGTACTGCTTACAAGTTCAGACTCAAGTGTCATAATTCAGCAGGCAGTACCCTCTCCAACATCAAGTACTGTCATCACTCAAGCTCCTTCCTCCAATAGGCCAATAGTGTAAGTAAAATAATTTGATAATTAAGGGACATATATTGTTAACTTTAAATTTATAATTTCTTCAGTTCAATTGAGTATTAGGACTGGATGTTTGGACAAATTTAAATTTTCAGAAAAATTATTTACCTTTTAGTGGATTAAACAAAACTTCCAGTACATTTTGCCTTTTTATCCTCTTTTCTCTCATCCTTAAAACAAAAACTTAATTTCCAAGACAAAATTAAAAGCCCCTGCTATGAAGGACTTAAATACCGTGAAATGTTGTGAAGGACGTGGAACACCAAAAATATGATTTTATATGTGAACTTAGAGGTGAGAAGAAGTCACTGGGTTTTACTGAATAAGGAATTGATTTGGTCAGACTTGTACTTTAGGAACATCATTTTGAAGGAGAGGTAAAGGGAAAGGAAAGGGGTAGACTAATAGAAGGAAGAACAGAAGTAAAAGGGGAAAAAAATAAGAAAGGGGACTGTAAAAGGGGGAAGACTGTTTGAGGGAAGTGATGGTCAGAAGCAAAACACTGGGGTACAAAGGGAAAGGGGAAGAGGAAAGAGAAAAGTATAATGAGGAAAATAAGATAGTGAGAAATAGAGAGTTTCTGATTGTAACTGTGAATGTGAATGGGATGAATTCTCCCATAATGGAAGCAGGGAGCAGACTAGATTAAAAACCAGAATCCTATAATATATTGTTTATAAGACACATTAAAAGCAGAGAGATACATATAGAGTAAGGGTAAAAAGCTGGAGCAGAATCTATGTTTCATCCAAAATAAAAAAAGCAGGGGTAGTGATTCTGCTCTCACATGAAGCAAAAGCAGAAATAGATCTAATTAAAAGAGATAAGGAAGGAAATAACATTTTGCTAAAAGGTGCCATAGATAATGAAGTAGTATCAGTACTAAAAATATATGCACCAAGTGGTAGAGCATCAACATTTCTAGAGAAGTTAAGAGAGCTGCAAGAAGAATTAGACAGCAGAACTATACTAGTGGGGGGATCTCAACCTTGCTCTCTTGGAATTAGATAAATCAAACCACAAAATAAATAAGAAGTTAAGAAGGTAAATAAAATTTTAGAAAAGTTAGGTATGATAGACCTTTGGAGAAAATGGAGACAGAAAGGAATATACTTTTTTTCTTGCTGGTACATGGAACCCACACAAAAATTGACCATGTATTAGGGCATATAAACCTCAAAATCAAATGCAGAAAAGTAGAAGTAGTAAATGCATCTTTTTTTCAGATCATGATGAAGTAAAAATTACATGTAATAAAGGACCAGGGGAAAATAGACCAAAAATTAATTGGACCAAAAATTAAACAATCTAATCCTAAAGAATGAATGAGTGAAGCAACAAATCATAGACACAATGGATAAAATTGTCAATGACAATAATGAGAAAACATACCAAAATATTTCTAAATGCTTACTTGCATAAAATATGCAAAGAGAATTCTTTAGTGAGGTTTATATTTCTAGATGCTTACTTACCTAAAGTCTTTATGCAAAGAAAAAGAAGATCAATGAATTGGGCATGCAACTGAAAAAAAAAAATAGAAAAAGAACAAATTAAACCCCCAATTAAATACCAACTTTGAAATTCTGAAAATAAAAGGTCAAATGAATAAAACTGAAAGTAAGAAACCTATTGAACTAATAAACAAAACTAAGATTGTTTTATGGAAAAAAAAAACCAACAAAACAGATAAATCTTTAGTTAATTTGATTAGAAAAAAGAAAGAAGAAAATCAAATTGTTAATATCAGAAATGAAAAAGGTGAACTTTCCACCAATGAAGAGGAAATTAGAGCAGTAATTAGGAACTATATTGCCCAACTGTAGACCAATGAATCTGATAATCTAAATGAAATGGATGAATACTTAGAAAATATAGATTGCCCAGATTAACAGAAGAGGAAATAAATTACTTAAATAGGCCCATTTTAGAAAAAGAAATTAAACAATGAAGATTAGTTTCAGATGATGAACTGGAGTGAGGTGAACATTTAAGGCAGGGAGAGAGCCTTAGCCAGAAGGCTATTGCAGTCTTTAGGAATAACATCATCAGAACATGCATATCACAAAATGATGTGCCATTTTGGGGAGAGAAGATATAACAGATGTTAGGAAGGTAGAAACAGCAAGGACTTGGCAAATGATTGGGTATGGAATATGAAAGAATGAAATCAAGGATACGATACTATGGCAGGACTGGCTGACAGAGAGGCTAGTACCCTCAGTAGTGTTAAGAAAGTTAGGAAGAGGAAAGGAGTTGAATTTCATTTTGGGTATGATGAGTTGAAGATGGCTATAGGACTTCCAGTTCAAGATATAAAGTAGGTAGTTGGAGATGTGTAACTGGAGGTTAAGAGAAAGGTTATGTAAGAATGCTCTCTACATCGTTACTGATAAAGAATTATCCCAAAGTTGTTGTTGTTTTGTGAATCCCTGGAGTTTTGGAACCAAGTGCTCAGGATCCATGAATTATACTGGAAAGTAGTTTTTTTAAATGTGCATTTTGTAAAAAGTGAGAATTCCACTAACCAAGAGATTTCTGTTGCTTCTACAATAAAATATAAACTCTGGTTTCCTCAAAAGAAAAGAGAGAGAGATTATACCCAGATAAATAGATATAGAAATTATTAACATAGATGATGATCATAATTAAATCCATAGGAGTGATGAGATCACCAAGTAAAATAGAAGAGGGCTAAGGACAAAACCTTGGCTGGGAGACACCCATGTTTAGATGCTATGGCCTGAATGAAAACCCAACAGAGAGAAACTGAAAAGGAGGAATCAGATAAGTATGAGCATGTGAAGAGAGTAGTGTTATAAAAACCTAAAAGAGAAAATGGAGAAAAGGGTGATTCATCTCTCAGAGTTGCAGGGAGATCACAAAAGATGAAGATTAAGAAAAACCATTTAGATCTGGCAATTAAGAGATGAGATCATTGATGATAATTTTGGAGGGAAAACAGTTTTGATTGAATGACAAAATCAAAAGCCAGCCTGAAGTGAGTTGAGAGGGAGAAAAAAGAAAATGGAAGTATCACTCAGAATAACCTTAATTTAACAGAAAGAGATATGGGAAAATAGCAGGGATAAATGGATCAAGTGAAGGATTTTTTGTGGGTGGGGAAGACATGTGGACAGTAGCAAACCGGCCTGTAGACAGGTAGTACTTGAAAGTAAGTGACAGCATGGGGCTGATAAAAGAGTTGATTTTTTTGTTGTTATTGTTGTTGAACAATGGATAGATCATTTGTACATGAAAAGATCTTCATTTGAGACTAGGAGGAAGGAAGAATATAGTGGTCAAAGGCTTATGAGATGAGAGTGGATAAGAGCAAGCTCTTGCCAAATGAGTGCAATTTTTTTCAGGCAAAATTGCAGCAGTTTCAAATGCTTTTTTTTTTTTTTTTTTAAGGGTTGGCTTGATTTTTTAAAAACAAGATTACTTTTTTCACTGTTTTTCTTTTTCCTTAAATTTTCTTCATTTTATTTCTCAGTCCTGTACCAGGTCCCTTTCCTCTGTTGTTACATCTTCCCAATGGACAAACTATGCCTGTTGCCATTCCTGCCTCAATTACAAATTCTAATGTACATGTTCCTGCTGCAGTTCCAGTAAGTGTGAATTTAAAATGTGGTTTTAATTTTTTTTTTCTGGTCAGCAGAGGGAATATTAGTAAAAGATAAATAGAAGATGTATTTCAAGGCTGATAATTTTTATTAGTAAGTTGTATTATAATTTTTTTAATAATTATTTAATATTGCAGGGAAATTTTGGTGTAAAATATTTTTTCAAAGTCAGCTAAGCGGTATAATAGATAAAGTGCTAGACTTAGAGTTAGGAATATCTTAGTTCAAATCCAGTTTCAGATACTTGGAAGCTATGTCAATCAAACATTAAATGGTGCCAAACAGTGTAGTTGGCAAATGGAGACAGAGAATGGTAAAAGCTGATATCTCAGCCCTTATGCTCACAATCTTATGGATGAAGCAACGTACAAACAATTATGTACAAACTACAAACAGGATAAATAGCAAATAATCAACAGGGGAAAGGCACTAGATTTAAGACCGTTTGAGAAAGGTTTTCTGTAGTGAGATTTTAGTTAGAATTTGAAGGAAGCCAGGAGATTATGAGGTGATACATTCTAGGCTTATGAAATGGTCAGTGAAAATACCAGTTGAGACATGCAGTGTCTTTTAGGAACTGTGAGGAGGTAGTGCCACTGCATCATAGAATATATGGAAAGGTATAAGAAGTCTGGGGGGTTAGCGGGTGGGCTTCATTATAAAGAACTTTGAACATCATAGAGAGGAAGGCTATGGACAAATTTGATTTGACTTGTCTGTTTTCTTATTTGTAAAATGGGAGTAATAATAGCATCTACCTCTCAGGATTTTTATGAGTATAGAGACAATGTTTATAAAGTACTTTGTAAGTCTCACACTAATAAATGAATACTAACATTATTTACTATTAATATTATTAAATTTGGGTAGTTAGGATTTCTCATTCAAAAAAATATGGTGTCTTGACAGCTGCTTAGGAAATATAATGCAACATAGGGAACATTTCTTTTAGCTTTTTCTTTAGTGGAAGACAACATAGAGAACAAAGAGCCAGGCTGCAAGTAAGAAGAATCTAGATTCAAGCCCTAGTTGTTCTAGCACTGTAACCAATCTCATGCTGCAGACATTTCACCATACGAATTACCAGGCTGCACTGGTGGAGGCAATTTTCATTTTTGAGGTTTTCTTTACTGCTAAAATGCCAGACCCTCACCATGACCACTACTCACAGAAATAAGACAAGGAGAATTGAGGTTATTCTACATCCAACATTATTATAACGAATTTTTTCTACATTCTTTTTCTCTGTCCTCCCACCATTCTCCCCATACATATGTATATATACATATATTTCAGCTGTTATGTTTCTATATATGTATGTAATATTCATAATGCTTCTTTAAGCCAGATTTTTAGCTTTAAAAGCCTATTTCAAAGATCACTGTTGTTAATACCAGCCAGCCTGCAAGTGAATTTAACATTTGTTAAAAAGAATTGTGCTTTTGTATATTTTTGTGAAAAATTTGGGAATATAAAATCCCTGTGGTTACTTCAGTAACCAACAATAATTATAATCATAAAATGCTGAAAATTCAAACTATGGTAGAAGCAACCTGAATGGCTAAAAAGGTAGTATACTTTGACCTAATTTCAATTTTTATCAACATCATGAGATTTAATCAAAAAGAAGACTTCAAGTTCCTTAGCAAAAAAGTATCTGTGCAGCACAATCTTTATAGTCAGCATGTTTTATAACAATTATTTTAACAAGATTTTAAAATACTGTTTAGTCAGATACAAAAAAATGTCCTTCCTTTAATGAACTGTTAGATTAGCAACTATGTGCCTATTGCAATTCCTAACTTTTTATAGGTGATGCTAGATATTACCTTGCAGATAGTATCTCTTGGGTTGAGAAAATATTAACTCCATCCTGGTCACTTCTGGTTTCTTTAAAATGTCTGATAAAGGCTAATTACATTTATACATAAGATACTTTTCAGTGATGTGCTATTTATCTCTGGTTTCAAAGTCTGAATATAACTATGCAAAATCTGTGAGAACTTATTTATTTATTTGCAAGCATGCATAATGAAATTATGGAACTCGGTAATCAGGACAAAAGAAGAGGGTCATGAGAAAGAAATGCTTGTTGAATTAAAGAAAAATTGTATATTTGTATATATTTGTGTGTGTGTGTATGTGTAAGCACTCATACAGTTATATGGACATGCACTATTCTCAGTTGCTAATAGGTTAGGGTGGAAGAGATTCTAAATTTTTAAATAGCATTTTTGTTATATTACCTATTGTATAAACAGAATGAGGCTTCTACATATATTCTGTAGAAAAAATAAATTATGACATCTTTATGCAGCTTGTTAGACCTGTCACCATGGTGCCTAGTATCCCAGGAATCCCAGGTCCTTCTTCCCCACAACCAGTGCAGTCAGAGGCTAAAATGGTAAGTGAGGTTTTTTTAAAAATCTTTTAAATTTCCTTTGAGTCTGTGGTGGATCTGTTTTTTAAATAATGTGCCTGATTTAAATGTTCTGCTTAGTCCTTCTGAATGCTTTAGTCTTAAAGATTTTATTTTGTAGAACATTAGAGACTGAAATCTTCAAGAGGACACGTTGCCCATAAAGTATGGGTTGATTCAGGAGACACAGGCCCTACTATGAACCACACAATACATGTACAAAAACTGTAAGCTTTTCTTGTACTGTATTGATTCAAAAGTTCCAAACTCCCTTGCTCCTCCTAGTGGAAGTTGTTTGCATTGTAGCAAGAATTTAGGTCACTTTCTTCTAAGGAGGTACAGATGTCATGTTACAATAATCCTTGTCTCCTGCTGGAGAAAAATTCACAAATATTCTTTAAGTTGGTAAGTGAGATGATCAAAGTTATATTAAGGAAAGCAGCAATTTTACATTTGTCCCAGATAGTAAGAAGCCTAGTTAGAAAAAGCTATCTTATTGAGAAAAGCATCCACCTGGGAGTAAAAAGCTTGCATTCTAGTCTTAGCTCTGCCATAATCATGATGTGTGACCTGAAGCATGTCACTTAACCTCACTGAGTTTATTTCCTCATATGTAAAATGAAGAAATTAAACTAGTAAGTCCCCTTGCAATCTAAGAAAGTTATGAATGATTCAATGAATTTTTTTTTAAATTTTTTTTTTAATCACCATGCAATTTAGACATTTCTGGGCCAGTTCTCTTTGGTGTCAGGAAAAAAATCTTAAGAAAAGCATTTCCCAAATTTACATAGTAATGGAATCTTCATCCAACTTATGTGGAAGGATCTAGATGGGTTTGGGCAAAAGGAGGAATCATGAAGATTATTTGGAAACCTTTCATTGTAATTATAAAAGAAGACAGGAAATTGAATATGGGAAGGAGGAAGGAGCATGAGGAAAAGTTGGAAAACTCAGAATGATGGTGATGGAAAACTAAAGCCACAGGAAAAGGAAAACTTCAACTAGATGTGAAGGTAGTTACTTAGACCAGAGAATCTAATAAAATAAAGGAAGTTAGGTGTGGCAGGTTGCTAACAGATAGAGGGCACTCAAGTGAGATCTAGAAATCCTTAAACTAATTTTAAATTCAAGAGATATATACAGGCAATTTGCCCCAGTTGTCTTTTCTAGGTGAGCTGCTAACATGAACAACATAAAACTAAGGGTTCCCCCTTCCAAAAAATAAGAAGAATAGATAGGATTTTTACATTGTCTTGCATAGAGTATATTGTAGTTTTGCAGTGAACAGGTGACTGCTGCCTATTATCAAAATGTGAGTTGATCTCCATTCTAAAAGAGAAAATGAAGGAGTTTGAGAAATGCCTTCCATTCTTCAAGTTAACTAAGATAATGAAGTCTGTTCCTTACAACAGTGGAAGAAGCATTTAACAAAACAAACAAATAAAAAAACCATCTGAAGAGGTAAAAGGATATCCTTACCTGTGTCAGTAGATTGTAGTATAGAAGAATGTCATACAGAATAGAAAAGGATAGGAGAGAAATTTATTTATATTCAGCAAGCTAAGTACCACATCAGTAAGTATTTACTTTGTATGTGTACTATCCTAGATACTGGAGATACATGTACAAAAACTAAGCTTTTGATGTGCTTCTATTATATTGAGGGAAATAGGAACATGTAAAAGATATATAGTATAAATAGAGAATAAACAAATACATAAGGTAGTTATGGTAATGAATTCCCCATGTTATAAGGGATGAGGAGAGATGGGCAGTGTTTGAGGAACAGAAAGAAGGCCAGTTTCATTGGAGGCCAGTTTCATTGGATCAGAGTGCAGGAGGGGGATTAATGTCCAAAGAAATTGGGAAGATAATTTGGGGACAGGATATAAAGGCCTTGAAAAGCTAAAGATGAGTTTATAGTTGATCATAGAAACAATGGAGAGCTACTGGAGTTGGTTGAATAAGGGCGTGCCATAGACAGCTTGCACTTGAGGAAAATTACTTTGTTACATAGCAGTATATAAAATGAACTGGAGTATTAGGACGGACCTAATGGCAGAGAGATTTATGAGGAGGCTTCTGTAATAATAATCTATGTAACAGGCAATGAAGGCCTAAAGTAAGGTGGTAGCTGTGTGAATAGAGAAAACAGTCTAAGAAACAAAATTGGATAAGTGAGGAAGAGTGAAGTTATGCATAATGTCAAGATTGTGAACCTGAGACGCTGGGAGAAAGATAGTGCCTTTGAATGAAATGGAGAGTTCCATTGAAAAAAAAGAAAAACAAAAAATCTTTTAAAATGTAGTTCAAAATTGTTTACCAGAATAAATAGAACAATCCACAATTCCATAGTTTACAATTGATAGACATTGTTGTATCTGAACTCCTATATCCCCTCCCACATTTGTTAGGAGTTGCTTTGATTTATATTTTGAATTTTTTTTTTTCATAAATGGCTATAAATGGCTTGGATTTCTTCTCTTGAGAATTGGTCTTTTCATATTATTCAGCCATTTATCAATCTGGGAATGGTTTTTTAATCTTAATAATTTGACTTAGTTCCCTGTGTAGCTTGGAAATGGAACCTTTATCAGGGAAAATTGATGCAAAAGTTACTATTTTCTGATTTTATTTGATAAAACAATTTAGTTTTATATAATTAGAATTGTCTATTTTCTGTCATCCTGTCTGCTCTTACATTTTCTTCTTTGACCCTCTAATTTGCTTGTGCTATTAAAGATTTTTATGCCTATTAGTAGTTTAGCTTTGTATCTGTTGTGAACTATTAGTATGTACCTATTTTCTGTCAGATTGCTTTCCAATTTTCCTACCAGGTTTTGTTGAATAGTTAAGCCCAGATCCCAGATATTGGGATAATATTATCAAATACTATAGTACTGTGATATTTCAAGTACTAGATTACTGTACTCATTTGTTTCAGTAATCCTGTCCAAATCTAGTCCACAGGTAGCTCTCTGTTACTTGGTATTAAATCATTTTCATAATTACTATTTTTTAGTTTGAAATTTGAATTGGTAGGACCCGTCCCTACTTTCCTCCCCCCTCCCCAATTATTTCTCTTGAGATTCTTGGCTTTTGTCTTCCTTTTTCCTTCCCATGATTTATGAAATAATAATTTGGTAGTTTAATTGGTATGACATTGGATGAGTAAATCAGTTTAGTTAAATTGTCCTTTTTATTATATTGGTTCAGTTTAGATAAGAGCAATTACTATTTCTTCAGTTATTTAGATCTGTTTTTATTTGTGTAAAGAGTATTTTGTAGTGGTATTTATATAGTTTCTCTGTGTGTTTTGGCAGGCAGATTCAAGGGTTTTATAAGGCCTTTTTTAGTTACTTTAAATGGAATTTCTCTTTTTTTCTGGATTTTCCTAATATATAGAATGGATGTGGATATATTTTATTAAGTTGTTTCAATTTCTAGGGATCTCTTAAGGAAGCTTTCTCCTATGTCATGTCCAAAAAAAGGAAAAAGTATGTTTCTTCATTGTGTCTATTCCCTTATCTATTATTATAGCTGGCATTTTTAGTTGTATTATCAATTATTAACATTGATAATAGATATTCTTGTTTTGCCCCTGATTTTAGTAGAAGGGCCTCTAATTTATAATGATTATACATAGAACTTGTCGTTTTAGGTAGAAATCACTTATTTTTTTTTAATTTTTAAAATTTTTTTTAAAATTTTATTTGCATAACATATGTGTGGGTAATTCTTCAACAATAACCCCTACATAGCTTTCTGTTACAAATTTTTCCCCCCAACTCCCCACCCTTCCCCTAGATGGCAGGATATCCACTACATGTTAATTATGTTAAAATATTGGCAAATCGAATATATGTATACATATAGAAATCACTTATTAAGGAAAGATCTGCATATTGTCAAGTTTCCTAGTGTTATTTGGTTTGTTTTTTTTGGGAGGGGGAGGGTTGTGTCTTGAAAAAACTTGTCTTTATCTGTTGACATAAACATGCTTTTTTTAACATTGACATCTTAAAATATAAAATGGAATTCTAGAAATTAGAACAAAAGTACAAACTTTGAAAAAGCCTAAAATATTTGACATTGTTTTGGACAGTATATATGCATTGTAATATATATAAAGTTGAATGCCATATTTTTATTTTGTTTTTATTATAATAGCTTCCCCCCCAATACATGTGAAGATAATTTTCAACATTCACCCTTGCAAAGCCTTGTTCCATATTTTTCTCCCTTCCCTTTCCCCACTTTTCTCCCCCTAGACAGCAAGTACTTCAATATGTTAAACATGTGCAATTCTTTTATATATATGTATATATATATATATTTCCACAATTATCATGCTACACAAGAAAAATCAGATCAAAAAGGAAAAAAATGAGAAAGAAGATAAAATACAAGCCAACAACAACAAAAAATGAAAATGCTATGTTGTGGTCCACGTTTAGTCTCCACAGTCTTTTCTCTGGGTGCGGATGGCTCTCTTCATCACAACAAGATTGGGACAGGCCTGAGTCATCTCATTGTTGAAAAGAGCCATGTCCATCAGAATTCATCATCATATAATTTTGTTGCAGTGTACAATGAAATCCTGGTTCTGCTCATTTCATTCAGCATCAGTTCATGCAAGTCTCTCCAAGCCTCTCTGAAATCATCTTGCTGGTCATTTCTTACAGAACAATAATACTCCATAATATTCATGTAGCATCACTTATTCAGCCATTCTCCAGTTGATGGGCATCCACTCAGTTTCCAGTTTCTCGCCACTACAAAATGGGCTGCCACAAACATTTTTGCATATGTTGATCCTTTTCTCTCCTTTAAGATCTCTTTGGGATATAAGGAGAAACACTGCTGGGTCAAAGGGTATGCACAGTTTGATAACATTTTGAGCATAGTTCCAAATTGCTTTCCAGAATGGTTGGATCCATTCACAGTTCCACCAACAATGTATTAGTGTCCCAGTTTTCCCACATCTCCTCCAACATTCATCATTATCTTTTCCTGTCATCTTAACCAATTTGAGAGGTTTGAAGTATATCATATGTTTTTAACATAAAAATAAAAGTAGAAGGATGTACAGGCAGTTAAGTGGCACAGTAAATAGAGTTCAAATGAGTTCAAATCTGACCTCAGACACTAGCTGTATATCACTGGGCAAGTCACTGAACTGTTTGCATCAGTTTTCTCATCTGTAAAGTGAACTAGAGAAGGAAATGACAAACCATTCTAGTATCTTTGCCAAGAAAATCCCAGATAGGGTCACAAGGAGTCAGAGATGACTACAGTCTACATCTAAACAACAAAGAAACATCTCTTAGTTTTAGAAATTTTATTTCTACTTTATTCAGGGAAATACAATAGTTTTTGCAGACTCATGCTAATCTAGTACCTATATAGGAAAATGCTCCAAGGAGACAACACAGGAAAGTGTTTCTAAGCATCTTTGTGGAGCTCATATTCTTTAGATGTTCTTCCTGTCATCTGAAGGCTTAGTTCTTTTCATTCAAAATAAAATCCATCAGATGGGCTGGACTCACCAGATCCATTTCTCCTTTCTTCCTCCTGTCATGATCTTGAAAGATCATGAATGAAGACAGAAGATGTCTTTCAGAATTGGAAAAGGACAGCAGGTGCCCCTTTTCTTTTCAATAAAGGAAGGAGTAGAAACTATAAATTATAGTCCAGTTATTTTGACTTAGATTTCTGGCAAAATTCTATGATGTTTTATTAAAAGAATAGTAAGCATCTACAAAAGGAAACAGTGAACAAAGAGAAAACATTTTCTTTATCAGGAACAAGGGTGTTTTTTTTTTGTTGTTGTTGTTTGTTTGTTTTTTTGACAGTACTAAAAGTTTGGCTCAAACTTTTAAAAGATGACAAGTCTTTTCATCTTGTTATAGAAAAAGTGAAAGTTTGGGTAACAGTACAGTTGACTAGGTGCAAAATAGATAGAATCAGTCAGTAAACATTTATTAAATGCCCTTTGTGTGTACCAAGCACTATGGAAATCATTGGGGATATAAAGACAAAAATGAAATAGCCCTTGCTTTCAGGAAGCTTGCATTCTGTAGGAGGCAAAGGACATGTGAATTTATAAGGCTATAAAGAATAAAATCAAAATTAATGCAGAGTAGTTTAGGGAGAGGGGAAATAGTATTTGGAGGGTCAAAAAAGGTTTTATGTGGGTAATAGTGTTTTGAGCTGAGAATTGAAGGAATTAAGTGATTGTGAGTTGAAAGTGAGGAATGAGAGCATACCAAGCAAGTAAAGTATCTAGTGCTAAATCAAGAGAGGATGTCATATGTAAGGAATAGTCAGTGGGAAGACTGGGTTTGTGTGAGTCTATTATTATCTTGGATGTTGTGTTGTCGCTTTGAAATAGATTCGAAATGAAATGATCCAGATGTGTGTCCTTAGCCTACTGCCAGTTAGCTTTTTTTTTTTTTTTCAGTGACTTGGATAGTTATAAATCATACAAATAACAAAAAGCTGAATCCATATTCAAAATGATATTTTCAATCATTCAGTCATGAACACTTATTAAATGCTTGCTATAGGCTAGTTACTATGTGTATGATACCAAAGCAAAAGTGAAACAGCTTCTTTTGAGAATTTTAAAATCTAGTTAGGAGAGACAATGGGGGCAGAGAGACCTTGTAACTGGAAGAAATCAACAAAGATACATAGAAAGTGGTCTGTAAGCTAAATCATCTTGAAGAGATCTAGGAGTCAGAGGTAAAGAAATTGGATTCAAGGAATAGGGGCCAACTACTACCTGGGAGTGCCATGTGTAGAAGGTCAGTTTGGCTAGATTAATAAATACTTAGGAAGGGAGATGGTATGTAATATAATCAGAAAGAGAAAATAGGATCAGATTTAAATTAATTGAGCATATATTTGCTCCTAAAAAGTATTAGGGAACCACTGGAATTTATTGAATTAGAGGAATGATTTTTTCAGTCTTAACAGTTAAAGAAAAATCACGTAGTCCAAGAAGTGGTAAGAGCTTGAAATAGCTAATAGCCATGTGAGTGGAAAGAAATAAAGGAAAAAATATAGTAGAGGTAGAAATGACAAAGTTGGGCAACTGATTGGTTATATGGAGTGAAGGAGATTAAGGAGCTGAAACAGATAATGGCCTCCACCAGGATTGTGAATCTGGATATCTAGAAGTATGTTGGTGTTCTGAATAGAGCAAAATTTAGAAGGGGTTGACGTTTTAGCAAAAGATAGTTTTGTTTTGGGTATGTGAGGATATATCACTCTTTCAACAACAATAAAAAAAAATGGTTGAATCTCCAAGGTAATTTTATATCCTACTAATAATCTTTTAAATTTCTTCATTGAGCCTTATGACAACCACAGTGACATTTTTTACCCAAAAAAGCTCCAAATTAAAATTTGTATCATAAATCATGATCACAGTATGATTTTCTTCTACTATAATTTTGAAAACTCTAAATATAAGTATAAAATAATTAAGTTATTTCATCTAGATTCACTCTATAAGAATTAAAAATAAGTAATTCAGGAAGACCTTATTGCTTACTGTTGTAAAAACTTCCTATTAAATTTTCTTGTTGTATACATTTTGTCACCATTTTAAATGAAATAAGTTACAACTTGGAATATGCTTAACGTCATGTCTGCCATGTAAAGATAATTTTGATATTAGAATTTTTTATTTGGATTATTATTTATAATATTTAAGATACAGCTTTAAATCCAATTCCATATCAAATTTATTTCTATATATTGAAATAAAGTGAAAATGCTCACTCATAACATGTGATGAACAAAGTAGAAGAATTTTATAAGCTGTATTACTAAGAGATTGGGGGGGAAATTTATTTTAATCATTTAACCAGTTGACAGAAATTAACCTTTTTATGACATAAAATACTGGCTAATGATAGCCACTTATTTGAAATAACAGTATATTTAAAATTTAATTTCATGTGTTACTCCATTTTTAACATTGCTTATATATAATAAGCATTTTATATATAAACATCCAAAACTAGGAAGATCTGATCTTAAATGTGGCGTCAGACACTAGCTATGTGATCCTGTCACTTAACATCATTTGCCTTGTTTTTCTCATCTCTGCCCTGATCTGGAGAAGGAAATGACAAACTACTCCAATATCTTAGTTAACCAAGAAATTAGATATATAATAATAAATCATAAAAGTACTTTCAATGTTTAAAAGAAAAAGCCATACACACAAAGCTTTCATCAATTCAGGTGGGAAATATAATCAGTCCCTCGCTGAAGACACAAAAATAGTAGTAACAGGAGATGTAGAAAGATTGCTACCCTTAAAATTTAATAATCCAATTAGATTTCTCATTAAAACTTGGCTAATACATACAAACCATATCTAAGTGATTGCTCATCATTTTTAATTGAGGTGGTTAAAAGCAAAACCCTTTCCTTTTTTGAATAATTAGAAGACTATATCTGAATGTTTTATGTTTTGTTATTTCTTATGAAGAATATTAAAAAGGAATCAAACTGGAGTTGTTAGAGGGTATCAGACTAAGAATCGTAAATTGAAATATTTGGGGTATGACAGTAGGAATTAACTTGATATAACAATCTAGGACACCTGATGTAAGAGGCACATACTCACCAAATTTGCACTTTTTGTTTTGGGAATCGCAGAATTATCCAAATTAGGATATAGCCTTTTAATTTTCTTTTTTCTCTCCCCTCCCCTCCTCTCCTCTCTGCTTTTGCAATTCGGGTTAAGTGACTTTCCCATGATTATACAGCTAGAAAGTTTTAAGTGTCTGAGGCCAGACTTGAATTCAGGTCCTCCTGACTTCAGGGCTGGTGCTCTATCTACTGTGCCACCTAGCTGCTCCTTAATTTACTAAATGAATATTTTAGAACACTATAATTCTTTTTTGAAATGTGTACATATGGTCCTAGTTTTTTTTAAGTATGTAGGTTGATTTTGAATGTTTTATGTTAAAGTTCATTTGTACAGCATTTTAAAGAGCAGTTTTATATGTAAATACATGTAATGATTTTGTCTTTTCATCGGAAAATGAATTATATGGGAGGTAGGAAGGGGGGGAAATCAATAGTAATATGAAAATTTCACTCAAGGGAAATTGAATAGATGTTATTGCCAATGGCAGAATAAAAGAGAAGTTAGTCTGAAAGCATTTATTATACACCTTCTGTATGCCAAGCACTTTGCTAAGCACTGGAAATATAAAGAAAGGCAAAACACAGTTCTGGTTTTCAAGGAACTCACTAGCATGGAGGGTGAAACATACAAACATCAGTGTGTTACATTATGAGATAAATTAGAGATGAGCCTCAGAAAATATCAAAATTAAAGAGGAATCAAGGAAGTCTTCATAAAGATAATAGAATTTTAGCTGGAACTTTTAAGGAAGGCAGGCAGTAAAGATAAGGAGAGAAGAGTGTATCCTGTTATTGGGCACAGATACTGAAAATGACTAATATTAAAAGATAAAATGTGATATCTGAGGAACTGCAAGGAGATTAGTGTTATAGGATACCTTTGGAAATCCAAAGGGAAGGAGATGGCCATGCCACAGTGAAGAGGTTATGTTTGATCCTAAAGCAAATTTAGGAGGAGAGAGAATTTTTTTTTAAATTAAAGCTTTTTAATTGCAAAACATATGTATGGGTAATTCTTCAACAATGACCCTTACAAAGCTTTCTGTTACAAAATTTTCTCCCCTAGTCCTCATCCCTCCCCTAGATGGCAGGAAGTCCACTACATGTTAATTATGTTAAAATACTTGACAAATCGAATATATGTACGCATATTTCCACACTTATCTTGTTGTGCAAGAAAAATCGTATCTACAAGAAAAAAATCTGGGAAAGGAAACACAATGCAAGCAAACATCAATAGAGAGCATGAAAATGTTATGTTGTGGTTCACATTTCATATCCCTCTCTCTGGGTGTGTATAACCTTCTTCACTGATCAATTGGAACTGGTTTGAAGCATTTCATTGTTGAAGAGAGCCGTGTCCATCAGAATTGATCATCATATAGCCTTGTTGTTGCTGTGTATAATGATCTCCTGGTTCTGCTCATTTCACTCAGCATCAGTTCATGCAAGTCTCTCCAGGCCGCTCTGAAATCATCCTACTGGTCGTTTCTTATAGAACAATAATATTCCATGACATTCATATACCATAATTTATTCAGCCATTCACCAACGATGGGCATCCATTTAGCTTCTAGTTTCTAGCCACTACAAAAAGGGCTGCCACAAATATTCTTGCACATGGGGGTCCCTTTCTAGGGATCTAGGAGATTTTGATGTGATTAACTTTTAGTGTAATGTAATTTTTTAAAAAGTCACTGTGATGGGGAGAAGAGTCCTTAAGAACCCTGAAAGATAACATCATTAAACTATTGTTGTTACTGTTTTCAGGATAAGCAAATGGGTTCTGAGACATTCTTTTCTGAGATCCATCCCATAACTTTGTGGAGTTGGGAATTGAAAGCTAGTCCTCTGGTTCCAAGACTTGTTTGCTTTCTACTTTTTTGGATCATACTATCTTTTCAGTAATATAAATGTAGGGAAAACTGAATCAGTATTTACATTTTTTATTGTAATATTAGAATTTATCTTTTTTATTGTTGTTAATTTAGATGAATTTTTCACTTATTGTGTAAAACCCTTACTCTGAAGCCTAAGCTGTTGATGCCTAGAGCCTTCTAAGCTTAGAAAGTTAGTTTCTGTCATCTGTAACCATCAGAAGTGTGTAGCTACTAAATTCTGAGCAATACTGTTACAGTTAAACCAGATGTTCAGAGTTAGTATTCATAATAAAATAACCTGAAAGAAGTTCCAACAGTGATATAAGAAAAATAACAAAACAGCAGTAGTGGGGAAGAGGATTTTTCCTACACCTGAACAAACTTGAGATATAAAGTTGACCAAAGACATATTAGGTGCATTAAAATTTTGCTTTTCATTTCCCACTTGCATCTTATTTCCTTATTAAAAAGACCCATAGGTTAGTGGATAGAATGCAGTGAAGAAAATCTGAATCTGATCCTAACTGACTTTGGCATGACATGGATAAGTTACTTAATCCTGACATGGATAATGTCATTTCCTTGTTTATAATATGGCAGTGATACTTGCAATTCCTACCCCACAAGGTTGTATTGAAGAAAGCATTTTGTGGACCTTAAATATATATAAATGTGATCCATGCTTACAAGGAATGTTACACAGATTTAGCAGAACTAATGGATGAAGTCATTCCTTACTATTATTACTATTGTTGTTATTGTTGTTATTATCATTTTTGGCAAGGGAATCAAAGTTGAGTAACTTGCCCGATGTCACACAGCTAACGTCAAGTGTCGGAGGCCAGGTTTGAACTCCAAGACCTAATACTCTTATCTATTATAATATCTAGCTGCCCTGTCCTTCTTTGTTTAAAAAAACAAAAAAAACCAGCCTCCATTTCCTTTAAGGAATTTTAAAACATTCATGTACATCTTAAAAGGTAATATTGTATAATACTGAAATTAAACTTTCAAGTTGATTACCAGAAAAGCATTATTATTTTTTTTATTAAAGCTTTTTATTTGTATAACATATGTATGGGTAGTTCCCCAACATTGATCTTTACAAAGCTTTCCATTACAAATTTTACCCCTATTCCCCTCCCCTCCCCTAGATGGCAGGAAGTCCACTACATGTTAATAATGTTGAAATGCTTGAGAAGTTATGCAAGAAAAATCCTATCTACAAGAAAAAAAAAAGAATCAGAGAAAGGCAACACAATGCAAGCAAATGTCAATAGAGATCATGAAAATGTTACGTTGTGGTCCATATTTCATTTCCCTCTCTCTGGGTGTATATGGTTTTCTTCAGTGAACAATTGGAACTGGTTTGAGACAATTCTTTGTTGCAGAGAGCCATGTCCCTCAGAATTGATCATCATGTAATACTGTTGTTGCTGTGTATGATGATCTCCTGGTTCTGCTCGTTTCACTCAGCATCAGTTCATGCAAGTCCCTCCAGGCCTCTCTGAAGTCGTCCTCATCGTTTCTTACAGAGCAATAATATTCCATAACATTCATATACCATAATTTATTCAGCCACTCTCCAGTTAATGGGCATCCCTTCAGTTTCCAGTTTCTAGCCACTACAAAAAGGGCTGCCACAAACATTCTTGCACATGTGGGTCCCTTTCCCTCCTCTAAGATCTCTTTGGGATATAGGCCCAATAGAAACACTGCTGGGTCAAAGGGTATGCACAGTTTGACAACTTTTTGAGCATAGCTCCAAATTGCTCTCCAGAATGGTTGGATCCGTTCACAGTTCCACCAACAATGTATTAGTGTCCCAGTTTTCCCACATCCCCTCCAGCATTCATCGTTATCTTTTCCTGTCATTTTAGCCAATCTGACAGGTGTGTAGTGGTACCTCAGAGTTGTCTTAATTTGCATTTCTCTGATCAATAGTGATTTGGAGCAACTTTCCAGAAAAGCATTACTAAAAGGTTTTTTCCTGAAATTATGTTTAATAATTTTCTATTTATTATATGGCATATTCATTGTTCTACATCCATACTAACTTTGAAAGTTTTTATTTTCTATTTCCTTTTTGATTATATTGGTTCTAGACACATAAAATATGAATTATCATCAAAAAGTCATTTAGTGTTATGGAAATATGCTGAACTTGCTATCAGTTTAGATCACGGCTTCACTGTTAGCTACCTGGGTGGCATGGACATTTAACTGTAGCCTCAGTTTTCTTATCTGTAAAATAATAGTGATAACACTTGTACTACTATATGAGATATATTATAAGGATCAAATGAGATAATATGAAAAATCCTTTAAAATTGTACAAGTGTAAAGTTTAAATAATAGTCTACTGCCGGAACAGTGTTCTAAATTTCCATCCTTTCTATTAGACTGAAACTTTTAAAACAAGAAAACGTTAATCATATTAAGAGTTTAATTTAAGAAGACTTGTTAAATTGTTTAACTTATACCCTCTAGTATCATTCTATAAAGACTTGTGTGACAAACTGAGAAATATCTCTGAAAACAGTGGGTAGCCAGTAGGTTTTCTGCAGGGGGTTTCTTCTGAGAGCTGACAGAGGGCAGCTTGGCAAATGTTCAGAAACCTACATTAACTCGGTTGAGCCCGGCATGGAACCTTGTGTTCAGCAGAATTCTTCTGACCTGCCTCTCTGCATGCCGAGGTAATCAGCAAACACCTAATGAGCCCACTCCAAAGAAACAGACCCTCTCCCAACCTACTTCATTTTCCTATGTTCTCTGGGGGTGGAGAGACAAGACTTCATGAGGACTGATGATGCTGCAAAGACCACAATAATGATAATTAACTTGCTGAATTTAGAAGATTATGCTGTTAATTAGTTGCAAAATAAAGATAAGTAATAGAGCAGCAGATGGTAGGATAACACCCAGGAGAAAGGAGGGTTATTACTCTGATGAGCTTTTGTGGCATATATGAAATATGGATCTGACTTTTTCATAAATTGTTTCTGGAGAATATTATCTTGTTTCTATGAGCTATGATGGAGTAGTCTATTCCTACTAAGTTTTGATAGATGTGAAAAAGATTTGTTTTCAAGGGTACAAATAGGAACTTGAGTAACAGACCAGCCAGATTACCTGTTTGAGTAAATATGGCAAAATTACCATCTAACCTGAGTAAATCTGATTGAAATTTCTTTCATTAAGTGATACTATGTTGATCCTAAATTATTCTTCAAATTTCATGTTGTTGGATGGTATAGTGTTATATAGAGTACCAATTCACAATTAACACTGAACACTTCATTATTTATACATGTTGCAAAAGATTATTATTTTTGATTCTAAATTATATTTTTAATAATCTTCCAATTTCCATCTACTTACTTTACGAAATTCATTTACTAGAGGATTATTCACCTCAATAATGATTGCTGCTTAGCTTATTATTCTTTTTCTTGTTAATTTTAGACTTTTTAAATGCTAGAATTAACTTAAAACCTTATCTTGGCAAAACAAAAAAAAGTCTTTTATTATAAGTGTCTCTATAAGTTACAGAGGAAAGAGGACTTCATCAGAAGCCAGGAGTTCTGTGTCCTTGCCTCATGACGATGTGACCTTGGACAAGTGCTTTCAGGCCTCATATTTCAATTTCTTCATCTGTAAAATGAAGGATTGGATTAGTTGATCTCTAAGCTTCTTTCCAGTTTTAACTTTCTATGATTCTATGAAATATACCTTTTTGATTGTGTCATTTCTTTTGAAAATATTTTTGCCTCATCATTTGGATAAGCTCTCAAATTTCCTTTATAATAATGAGTGGATTGTCTATCTCTATTAAATACAATATCAAAATGTTATGCTAAGTTTTTCATTTGCTCTTCTGTGTACAGTATTTAAGTTGATGGTATATCCTTTTAAGTTTGTATACTTAGATTCCTAAAGAAACTATATTAATAGTATTATCTCCATTGTCAAATTTTTAGTGCTATTGGTAGGTATAAGTTTGAAAATAAATTGGCGGCAGACTCAGTGCAGTGTTAATTAACCCTTGCAATTCTCTTCTTACATTTTATACCCAGTGGCATACTTTTCAAGGCAGATCCATTGTAATCAATGTAACAGCATGAAGCAAACATTAAGAGTTTCCTCACTGGATACATACTGTATACCCTAGGGCAGTCAAGAGAGGATAATGAATGAATACTGATGCAGCTTTTAAGTGCTTTATCAGGTAGTAACTTGCCCTACTAAAGATTATTCAAGAGAGTGATGTTTATGTACTTCAGACTCCCCTATGTACTATAACTGTATTTCATTAATGTTAAGAGTTAAGCTATTAACTATTAAACTTTTATATGCTCCTTGGTTCTATGGTATATTCTATCTAGGAAATTCAAAATGTTTGAGCCAAACTAATCTGTTGTGCTTCATCATTGGATAATGTTAGATATAGAAAAGGCTCAACTTAGTAGTTAAATATGTTATTGTTGGAAAAATTAGGAAATTTTTTTTCTTCTGCTTTTGCCCTGTGTATATTCCCCAAGGCAGTCTTGTCTTCGTTGTTTTCAACTCATTTTGATTCAAGTTTTGTTGTTATTCATGCTTAAGTCCATCTTTTTACTAGCCTTGGCAACTTTAAGCATCTTACAATACTGCTGCTTAGACCCATGGAATGTTAGAACTAGTAAAGAATTTAGGAAACCCTTTTTCTTTCCTCTCCTGCCTTGACATCACTCCGTTCACAATCTCCTTTTGTCTGTCAAACTCTAGCACTAGACTAATGTATATACCTTCACTTTTCCTATTTACATTATATTGAACACTGATTAGGTCCTCTACAGACTTATTAACTGATCTCAACTAAACTATACTGTCTTTTATTTTTCTTTAAGTGATAGTCATGCAAAAGTTATCAAACTGTGCATACCCTTTGACCCAGCAGTGTTTCTATTGGGCTTATATGCCAAAGAGATCTTAAAGGAAGGAAAGGGACCCACATGTGCCAGAATGTTTGTGGCAGCCCTTTTTGTAGTGGCTAGAAACTGGAAACTAAATGGATGCCCATCCATTTGGAGAATGGCTGAATAAATTATGGTGTATGAATGTCATGAAATATTATTGTTCTGTAAGAAACGACCGGCAGGATGATTTCAAAAAGGCCTGGAGAGACTTGCATGAACTGATGCTGAGCGAAGTGAGCAGAACTAGGAGATCATTATACATGGCAACAACAATACTATATGATGATCAATTCTGATGGACATGGCTCTCTTCAACAATGAAATGCTTCAAACCAGTTCCAATTGTTCAGTGAAGAAAGCCATATACACCCAGAGAGAGGGATGTGAAATGTGGACCACAACATAACATTTTCATGCTCTGTATTGAAGTTTGCTTGCATTGTGTTTCCTTTCTCTGATTTTTTTTTTCTTGTAGATAAGATTTTTCTTGCACAACAATGATAAATGTGGAAATATGTATACATATGTTCAATTTGTCAAGTATTTTAACATAATTAACATGTAGTGGACTTCCTGCCATCTAGGGGAGGGGTGGGGACTAGGGGGGAAAATTTGTAACAGAAAGCTTTGTAAGGGTCAGTGTTGAAGAATTACCGATACATATGTTTTGCAAATAAAAAGCTTTAATTAAAAAAAAAAAAGTGATCGTCATGCTCCTTGCAGTAGCTATTCCAAACATCTTCCTCTTTCAGGTCCCCTTAGTTGATTTCTTTCTTCCTTATTTTGCAGTCAGAAGACTTGACTTCCTCTATTACTCTGAGAAAATAGAGATCATCTAGACTACTACTATTTTTTTTTCCCTTAGGCAGTTGGGGTTAAGTGACTTGCCCCAGGGTCACACAGCCAGGAAGTGTTAAGTGTCTGAGGTCAAATTTGAACTCAGGTCCTCTTGACTTCAGGGCTGGTGCTCTATCTACTGCGCCACTTAGCTGCCCCTACTATTTCTTTATATCTTAAAATATCCAACCTCCACTCATCCTTTGCTTCCATCTCTTGAGGAAGATGGTGGTCCTTGACCTCACCAAAGCCGTCCATTCTGTCTTCGGATGATCCCATTCTCCTTAATCTTCTGGAGTCATTCATTCTTGTTTATTCTTTCCCTCAGTCTCTCTCCCTCTCCCACTGATTCCTTCTGATATCTGAAAACATGTCCAAATCTCCCACAATCTTTTTCTTCAAAACTAAACCAAACCAAATCTTTCTTTAAAATTTTATTTCCTTAATATGTATACACATATTCGATTTGCCAATATATTAACATAATTAACATGTAGTGGATATCCTGCCATCTAGGGGAGGGGTGGGGAGCTGGGGGGAAAAATTTGTAACAGAAATGTATGTAAGGGTTATTGTTGAAGAATTACCCACACATATGTTATGCAAATAAAATAAAAAAAAATGTTAGAAAAAAAAATTTTATTTCCTTTCCTAGCTGTGTGACCCTGTGCAAGTCACTTAATCACAATTGCCTCAGCAAAAAAGCAAAACAAAAACAAAACAAAACAAAAAAAACCACTTTATTTCCTGTTCTAACTTTTCTTGCATCTCCTCTCTTTTCAAAATTAAACTCCTAGAAAGAATTTATATTTATTGCCTCCATTTTCCACTGTATTCTTAACATCTTCCAATTTGATTTCCTTAAATCTTGGTAATTGATGTTTTTAAGGCCAGATTTGGAGGCCTTTTTTCACTGCTCATCATCCCTAAAGTCAACCACTTTACATATACTTTCTCCTCTGGTTTTTTGTCTTATCTGTCTCACTGGTCCTTTGAAGTCTCCTTTTCTAAATAAGAGCAACAATAGCAATAATGATAGCTAGCATTTGGACAATTCCCTAAAGGCCCTGTACTAAGCTCTTTACTAATAATACCTTATTTGAGCTTGATAACAACCCTGGGAGTGAACTGCTCTTATTGTACCCATTTTATAGTTTAAGTAATTGAGACAAACAGAGGCTAAATGACTTACCCAATGTCACTCAGCTAGTTTCTGAGATAGGATTTAAACTTAGGTCTTCCTGACTCCAGGCCCAGTGTCATATCTACTGCACCACTTAGCTGCTAATGTATCTTAATTGTTTTGTGCCCATTGGGCTTAGATGTTTCCCAGAGCTTTGTACTCGGTCTTTTCTCTGTTCTCTTTCCCTTCTTGGTGTCATTTCTTCCATGAATTTAGTTATCTTCTCTATTCACTTAGCTTCCAAAATGATATATCTTGTGGGTCATCTCAGCTTGTTTAAAATAAAACTCATTTGCCTTTTCTCTTTAAACCCTATCTTCTTCCAAGCTTCTTTATTTCTGTTTAGAGCTTAAACAATATTCCCAATCCAAATATCAGACCTTTCACTCTCCCTTCCTTCCCATATCCAATCATAGACCAAAGCTTACAGATTCTGCCTCCACAACTCCCACTTGTTCCCTTTTCTCCATTTATGCAGCTTTCTTTGTTCAGACCCTTGTTTCCTCTTCCTGAACTATTGCAATAACCTCCTAATTGATCTCCTTGCTTCAGGTCTCTCTTCTTGGAATTCATTTTCCATACAGCTGCAAATTAATATTCCCAAGATAGCTCCTTCCTTAGAAGTTTAGAGGAGTACCCTCTTGCTTTTTAGCATAAAATGCACACTCGTTCGTTTAACTTTTAAAGTCTTGTACAAATTAGATGTACAAGATGTACAAATTCTTTGAACTTAACATTTTATCTTCAGTCTCTGTGTATTTATGCAAGTTATCTTCCATATTGGAATGAATTTCCTCTCTTACTATCTCCTTAGAATCTGGAGGTTTTTTTAAGACTCACTCAGGTTCTGCCTTTCTTGGGAGGTCCCACTCCTTATCCCACTTTTTGTTCCTACTTATGGTATTTTCTGAATAGAATGTGGATTCCTTCAACAAAAGAATGATTTTATTTTTTATCTTTGTACCTTTTCACATAAGCATTTTCGTAAATATTGTAAATTATTAAGATTGGACCATCTAACCATTATTTGTGTAGTGTTAGGAGTTAAATCCTTGAAATTATTCCTTTGGCAACATATAATTCATTTAAAGTTAAAAGCAATAAAAGAAATGATTTTGTAATAATCTGTTCTATTTAAGTTGGAAAAGCAACTTTGCTTAGGGGAGTCAGTCCCTACTTGCTGTTGAGAAGACATAGATTTGAAGTTTGAGTCCTTGTTTTAAATGTATAGTATCTAGGTAACCATGACAAAATCATGTAACCTCTTTTCCACATTTGTAAAATGAGATTGATAATAGTACTTATCATTAGGCTTTTCACAAATGAGATCATATAGCTTTTATTAGTAATAGTATTCCATCTCATGCCTTTATGTTTTACAAAGGCTATTCCCCTATGCTATATCTAGAATGTATTCTGTCCTCCTAACTACTAATTAAAACCCCTGTCTTTTTTCAAGGATCTTAATTCAGGTGCCATATCCTATGGATGACATTCAAGATTTCCCATAGTTAATAGTATTTTCTACCTCTTAAAATGATCAAGTATTTACTTAGCTGCATAAATGTTACATTTCCCTCCCATTAGAATTTAAACATCTTGAAGGCAGAGACTGTTTTTAATAGTCTTTTTATCATCTCTTTATTCTGGTAAATCCTTGCTGAATGAATGGATCCCTATAATCTACACTAGCTGTGTTTTTGAATAAGAAAGATTTTATATTTTTCTTCTCATAATAGCTAGTTTCCTGCAAAAATGTCCTGAAATCTATATTTGAAATTTTTCTTATAGCTTGAGCAATTTAACATACATACATTGTATAAACTTTTTTTTTATGTGCTCTGCTATGGAATCAGGTATCCTATTAGTAGGGATTCTA
Organism: Myrmecobius fasciatus; assembly: GCA_023553655.1. NCBI lineage: Eukaryota > Metazoa > Chordata > Mammalia > Dasyuromorphia > Myrmecobiidae > Myrmecobius > Myrmecobius fasciatus. The sequence goes on along the minus strand of JAJPUD010000629.1, from coordinate 183,533 downwards.
GTAACTTTTTCCACTTTTTCTCTGGTTGTGAGTCTTACCTTTTTCTGGTGTATGTTCACAGTTTATGGAATGTGGGCAATTACATTGAAAAATTTATTTTAAAAAAAGATAGAGTTTTTAGAATATTTCAGACTACATAGTTTATTCATATTCATATTATACAGCATAATTTTTATCCTCAAAACTGAATTAAATAGGGTAGATGGAGAGTTGGAAGGGACCTTATACATTATTTAGGTTGAACCTTCATTTTAGAGATGAAAAAACAGAGGCTGAGAGGAGTTCAGTTCTTTATTCATTTATTCATGATATGGCAGCAACCTGTAGCAGCCAGAATTCAAAGGTCTTTGGAAATACCACTTGTACTAATCAATGCTTTTAAAAACACTCTCTTAGGAATAAGTAGTTTAATAATAGTAAGTTTAATAAGTTAGTTTAAGTTTTCAGGTATACTTTAAGGATATGTGAAGTCATCATTTGTCTGATTGGTTACTCATTCCTCTGTGATTTTAGCAAATTCTATTAGTTGTTGTGACATGATTTCCAATCCTGTGATATTTGAATATCTGAACTCAGGTATACTGTTCCCTGGACAATAGATAGACTATTCATCACCCAACCTCTATCAAAGCTTTTCTAGATTGTTATAGAATCTTGTAGTATTTGTAGTATCCTGGTGAAATTTTTTTGAGAATCTAAGATTAGTCAGTCAATAAATATTTATTAAATGTCTGCTTTGTGCCTCTGCTAAATACTGGACATACAAAGAAAAGCAAAAAACAAATTTCTACTTCCTGAGAGCTCACAGTTTAATGGAGGAGACAATATGTAAAAAGAAATTTACAAACAAACTGTTTGCAGGATAAATTAGAAATAATCAGCACAAGGGAAGGCACTGACGTGAAAGAGGATCAGGAAAGGCTTTTTTTGCAGAAAGTAGAACTTTAGTAGGAATTTGAAAGAAGCTAGGTGAGGAGAGAATCATTACAGTTACTTATTACTGGAGCAGCCATAACATTATCTAGTTATTATCACAATGTAAATGGACCCTTATAGGACTATGAACCTAGTGAGTCTCTTGACTTGATTGTTGCATGATTTTTATTTCACATTTGGAAATAGAAATCATAAAAGCTTCACTAGAATTTGTACTTTTACTAGTGTAAAGGGGAAGGGGATTACCTACTCAAACTTTGGTTTCTCAATTAATTCAATATTTTCCCATTTCAGTTATTTGATAAATATAAATTGTAGTTATTGAAAATACCATGCAGAAGATACAAAGAAATATGAAGCATAGATCTGCCCTCGGGAAACTGATAGTCTTATTGTCAGGGGGTCAAGAAATAACACTTGTGGAATTGTTAACCAACACATAAGGTGATAAATGAAAGACCAGATGAATATTCAAATTTCCAACTTATCTTGCCCTTATTGAAATAAGAAAAAAAGGTTATTTATATTTACTTCATTCTAATATCAGATCCAGAGATATTTCTGAATGTGATGACATCTTTGTTCAGGAGTAGAAACAAAATGTCATAATGAATTTAAGATATTCATCTTTACTTGAACCCAGAGTTAGTTTGAATATTTAGAATAATTTCATCATTCTTTCCTAAGGATCATTACAAGACTTAAATGGTGAACAACAGGTTCAAAAGAGTCATCCTCCAGTAGCAGCTGGAAAGACTCCAGGGTTACATATGTGTTTTCCTTACAGATGCTAGAGAACAAATGTTCTTGTCCTAGGACAATGAATTGATGAGCCAATAAATGAGTATTTGCCATTTACTTTACCAGGGAGAGTTGCAGTTCATATGTGTATATTTGTGTGTGTATGCACATATATTCATTTAGAATATTGTGGTTAACTGTAGAAGGTATTCTGTTCAAATAAAGTTGAGATAATATTTTAATTAATGATAATTTCTTTTATCTCTAGAAAAAGGTCTTCTTAATTTTGATTTCTACATGTTAGTAAAGTATCTGATATTGTTCTGTTTTTGTTTTTCATAGAACTGCCTTCAAATAATCAAGTCAGAATAAATTTTAAGCATGTGCTTCTTTAAAAAAGTTTATTTATCTAGGAGACTTTAGCGATCTTTAAAAGATTTTTGATTCTCTACATGGTACTGAAGGCTTATTTTAAATGTTAGCCTAATTCTAAATTAGTTTTGACAAGATTTGAATACCTACAGACTTAATTCTTTTCTTTATGGCTTTGCCATCTAATATAGCAAATCAAAACTGTATGAATTAAATAATTCTTAGTGGTATTGTCCTAGAAAATTTTCTGGTGTTTCATTAGCCAAAGAAGTAATTTATTAGATTTATCTTTGTTGTTTCTGTTGGTGTGTTTTGGGGTTTTGCTTTTCCTTTTAAGGAATTGGGCATAATTATTATAGTACGTGTTTTAATTTTCAGAGATTAAAAGCTGCTTTGACTCAGCAACATCCTCAGGTAACAAATGGAGATGCAGTCAAGGGACATGCAAGTGGATTGGGTAGGACTCAGTCAGAGGAATCTCGAGCACAGTCGTTACAACAACCTGCTACATCCACTACAGAAACTCCGGTATACTTCATCAGAAAATCACTATTATTGTTTATCTTGTATTATGTTGTGATGCTGCTGTCCCTCCCCTTTTTTCTTTTAAAAGCTAGCTTGCTATGATACAAGAACTAAATGTGTCTTAAAGATGAACTTCTAAAGGAATCTTCTGTTGCTTTAAAGTATAGTAAAAGTTTTAGGGAAGGACATAATAAAAGTATTAATGTAAATTTTAGCAAATACTAGTCAGTCTCTCTCTCTCTCTCTCTCTCTCTCACTCACACACACACACACAGATGTAGAAGTATATCTCAGTTTTTAAAAAGTATTAGTAAATTCCTTTGTTTCTTGAATCTCATAGAATATTGCTGTTTCTCTGTCTTTTTCTCTGTATGTGTCTGAGTCTGCCTTTGTCACTAAAAAAAGTAAATTAATTGAAAACAGCTTAATGTTTTTATTTTATTTATTTATTTTAACCTACTCCACCCACTACATTATCTTCTGTCACCCCTTGCCCCTTCTCTTAGCCTTTTTTCCTAGGAAAACATAATCTTAATATGAAGCAGCATATATATGTATACCACACGAGATATATAAAGCAATGATAATTTTGTTAAGTAGTGGATCTGAACTTAAATGAAACATATAGTGAAAAGGATCAGTGTTCACCTAAATCAGTAGTATTAATACCCCAGCAAATTCAACAGGAAGTGTTAAATCTTTAACCCTGATACCAATATTAGAGAGCCAAATGCAATTATGGCCTGAAATTTTAGGGATGGAATCTTTTTTTTTTTAGGTGGTCATCTATTCTAAAAATTTTAATGAATTTTAGTTTGGAATATCTTCTGCTAAAATAGCAGAATTATGATTTGTATACTTAGTTATCAGTTGATTCTTTCATCATTTCCTGGGACGTCTTTCTCAGGAAATTAATGTTCTGTTTCCTGTCACCTGAACTAATTTTCCTAATGGTCACAGGGTCCTATAGTTTTGCTTGTGTGAAAGGACTGATGGTGTATCTTACATTGTAGGTCTACATTTGGGTCATGACACTGATAAGGGGTCTCTTCAGCCCGAAAGTTCTATGAGATCCATGAATTGATTTTTTTTCTCATATTTTGAGAATTATAATTTAATCAGTTTTCTATGTTATCCTGTGTATTTTGTTTTATGCATTAAAAAATGCTTTGAAAAAGGGTAGGGTTCACCAAACTGCCAGAGGGCTCATTTCATTTTTTTTTAAAAAGGGGGGGGTGACGGGAGAGGGTATTAATAACCACCTGTTAAAGGGAAAAAGAGAAGTGAGATCTGACCTCTTAAGAAAAGAGTGATTCTTAATAAAGCTCACCACCTAAAAAGAAAGAGCATCTAATATATGTATACTCACAACATCAGTATGCATTTATTATGTAGCAACTAAGTATAGTTGTATAGAGTCATAGTGGTTTTGATTTAAGGTATGACCCTTAAGAAAGAAATCTAGCCAGTAAACCCTTAAATTTCTTGAGATCCTCCCAAAAAATGTTTTTAAGAGCAGCTGTAGGCAAGCGTATGATACTCTATGTGGACAGAGGGTTAAAAGGGAAGAAGCAAAGGGAGGAAAGAAAAGAAGAAAAAAAGAAAGGAAGGGTGCTAGCAGTTGTGGAAATTAATATGTTGGTGGTTGAACTGAGTCATAAAGAAACTGAAAAATTTTAAATTGAAAGTTTATTCCCAGCATGGGGATGGCCAGTTCAGAGTTGTGAAGGCCAGGTTAAATATGTGTGTTTAACTTGATTGAAGAGTAGAGGGCTATGTCCATTGTGTCTTAAAAGATTGATACTTCGCATCATGTAAATCATAGATCACATTACATGCTTAAAAATAGAATCATGTAGCTAAAACCTGATAACCAGTTTTTAGCCTTGGTCCCATGTGTGGATTGAATGATGGCAGTCCGTTTAATGATGTAATAAATTTCTATTAACTCTTTCACTACATACAAATAAATATATTTTGTTTACTACAGGCTTCTCCTGCTCATCCAGTACCACAGACACAAAATACAGGTGGGCGTAGAAGAAGAGCAGCTAATGAAGATCCTGATGAAAAAAGGAGGAAATTTCTAGAGCGAAATAGAGCAGCTGCTTCAAGGTGCCGGCAAAAAAGGAAAGTCTGGGTTCAATCTTTAGAGAAGAAAGCAGAAGATTTGAGTTCATTGAATGGCCAGTTGCAGGTATGGCTTATATATACATTTTATAACTAAATAAAAATTTCAGATTTTATAGTTAGCTATCCAAACATCATAGAAGATAAACTTGTTATATTTTGGATCTATAGTAAATAATAGCTTTTTAAAAATGTGTCAAAGATGAAGTGATTCATATCTTTTAAAATAGCATCCAAACTGTTATTGTAAAAAGGCAACACCAGTAGAGAGATGAAAGAAAACAATGTTTAGCTATTTAGGAAAAATGGGTCCCCATCCTGGCCAGAAACTTCTTTTTAAGGTTGTGATATAAATTGATTTAAAATTAAAATAAGCATTATTGCTCCTAGACATTTTTGTCTTTTTTTTTTTTCCTTTTGGTTTGTATCACAACTATGAAATTGCTTCAGTAGAGGTTTCTTGTTTTTAAGTTCCTTTGTTCTTTTAACTGTAGTTTGTTTTTTGTTTTCTTTAAAGTGAATATAGTGCTCGTGAAAGGTGCCAGATTGACAGCACTGGAAACTGAAGGCCTCTATTTATCCACAGACCAGGTACAATACGGCCAGTGGCAGTGCAAGCTTCCGACACTGCCCTGCCATGTGCCTCAGCTCCATTTCTAAGAGACCCATTGCGGTTCAAGCTTGTCTAGTTCCCATCCTTGTCTAGTTTTTTATTTCTATATACAGATTGCCAATAAGGGTGCCATTCAGTACCATTTCTTTTTAGTGATCTTTTTAGTGCTGTGGATAACTCTCCACTAGGAACCTATGTCAGCTACCCCACTACATCAAATCAGGCATTACAGTAAGGGGCTTTAATTATTGATACTGTAGTTTGAATTTAGAATCATTTAATATCAATTTTAAAAAATTTAGTTTGCCCAACTGTTCTTTCCCAATTTAAAACAAATCTTTTATGTGTTTATGATTGAACTGAGAATTTTTTCATCTTATACCTGCCTTTCAAGATTTTTATTGATATGCTTATATAGTTACAATAGTTTATAAAAGAAAGGAGATTTTATGACTTGAACTTTATGTGAGGTGAAATTCTTTTAAAATCTTGTTGATGTAGGTAGTTTTGAATATTATTGTGATTGGATCTACAAAGTGTTTTGGTAGTGCTTTTTAGTTACTTATACTATATTGACCACAAGGACTTCTAATATATGCTTTAACACCACATTATATTAACGAGTTTTGTTTATATGGAGCAAATAAAAATTATTTGGGAAATAAGACCTAATCCAAATAAAACTTTAAAAAAATTCTAAATGTAAGGTGTTGAGGGGGAAAGCTTTATTGAAAGAAATTAAATGTTTGTAGGTGGTAGACTAATAATATGATGTGCTATAAAGATACTCTGTAAAATAATTTAAGTATTGAGTAATTGTTATTTTCAATCTTAGTGACTAAAATTTTTAAGTTAAAATGATGTAAAATTTCTTTTTGCCTTTCTCTAACAAAATCATCCACCTGAATTTTTTGCTTAGTATTTAATTCACTTGGTCTTGAGACTGTGCCAGTTTTCTGCCTCAAGCATATATTTATGGCAACATTAACAACTTTTAATGAGATATTGATGTATCCTTAATTACACTGCTATACTATACTGGTATAGCAACTGCTATAATAGCAATAGGGCTTTATGTCTTTAGAAAAAGTTAGAAGATTCAGCATCCAAAATAAATAAATTCTTTGGTTTTCAGTAAGCCAAGATTCAGCTTTTTCAAAAACTACTAGTTTCTGATTTGGATATGTTATCTTGATAAGGAGCAATAAGAAATGGGGGAGAAGATGGTTTCATCCTCTTTCCTGATAAAATTTGAAGATTGATCTTTGCAATGAAATAAATGTTAGACATCCAGTACAAACAAAGGAAAAAATAATAAGGGGAGGGACTCAGACATGTTATCTCCTTGCCATAGAAAAGTAACTCTAGCAGTGCAGATCATTTTTTTGTTTTACAACTCTATGATGCTAAGAGAGTTCCCTGGGCCATTGATAGTATAATTGACATACCCAGACATTCCTTCTAAGATATGAGACTTGAACTTAGCTCTTCCTTACCTTAAGGATTTTTATTTCTATTATGCCACATTGCCTTTCTTTCATGAAAAAAGTTAATAATATAAGAAATATTTTTATTGAATCATCTACTTTGGCTTGCAGAGCATAAAGGGTTAACATGCTTGTGGTATATTCAGGGGAAAGAAATTTTTCAGTCTGCCAGTAGCAAAACCGTTAACTGTGAAGAACAAAATGACTTGTAAAGAAAATTGAATGTCAAAGAAATAATTAAACTGTACTTTATGTGAAAACATTAATCAATCCTACATTTCCTTAATAATTCTTCACTTGACATGCTGGCATAGCTGATCAGCATTGTGGGCAGTAATGACCCATGATTACTTATATGTTGTATTCAATAGTAAATCTAATAAGTTTTGAGGTTTTACTTCATATTTTAAGAGACCTGTATTTTGAGATTTAATAATTCATATTTTCTTTAATACCTGTCTAATTCATATGTAGTTTAGCATTTTTCAACTTTTTTTTTATCTTTTTAACAAATCTGTTGTTGGGGGGTGTGTGTGTGTGTGTGTGTGTGTGTGTGTGTGTGTGTGTGTGTGTGTAAGTACTGTTACTGATCCTAGAACCAAGCCTTGAGTAATTTTAGTTATAAATTGTTAGTTTTTTAAAGGCAACATACCCATTGCTTATTATCTTTTGCCTGAATTGATTTTTAAAATTTTTCCTGTAGGAAATTACTTTTATTATTATTTAAATTTTATTGCTGCCCTTTTTTATTCCAGTTGTCTCCTTGATTCTCCTTTTTTTTTTTTTTTTTTTTTTTTAGCAAAGAACCCTTACTTATAGCAAAACCATTTACAAAAAGCCAAAAGTGACCACATCATGCCACATTCTATATACATAGTTTGCCTATGTCTCCTAAAAGGAACGAAGCATGTTTTATTATCAGTCTTTCAAGGCTGAATTTATGGGACTGTTGTTATTACAGCTTATTTTCATGTTTTTACATAATTGCCCACTATTAATTTAGGCAAATGATTTTATTTTTCTGGTTATGAAACGAAAGGGTTGATCTAGATGGTCTCCAAAGCTCTAAATCTGTGATCCTCTCTCACTTGGTTTGTTGTCTGCTTTTAAGTTTTCATTATGTAGCAAAAGAACAGAATCTTCTTTTTATTAAAATTAGTTTCCTTACATTACCCTCATAATTAAAATATTGTGAATGTCTAGCATGTTATGCTTTTTAAAGTTGAGGTAATGCTTAAAGTTGTGTGAGAGATACATACCTGCTTAAAGCCTAACCCATTGTTATTTAAAAAAAAAATAAAGAAAAACAGAGCAGAATTTAGTAAGTGGATTAAGATAGTACTAAGTTCAGTGTTTATTCACCTTATTTTTCCTTTTGGTATAATAAGTGCTTTTCTTTCGCACTAGTATGTGAAACAGATAAAATATGTGTTTCTGGATCTTCTATCATATTGGGTGATTAGATCAGATTATTCTTGTCAGACTAGATATTTTCAAATTTCAGAATAATTGACAGTGTCATTAAAACATTTTCATTGGCTCTTGAGAGTATTTGTATATGCTTCCTACTGACTTGGAGTTTTATTAAGTTTGGTTTTCTTTAGTGTACTTCACCAGTCATATTTTTTTCTGTGAGAAGAGACTAATTCTCTGAATACTTATGGATTATATATTGTATTTCCATTTAAAGTAATTATCTCAAATCTTGTATTATTACTGGTTCAGTAATAAATTGTTAAAACCAGACAGTCCTTGAGGCAGGAAATGTGACATAGTGGAAAGATTGTTGCTCCCTGTGTCAAAAGAGCCAGATTTAAGTCCTGGTTTTCCAATTAATAGTATTTTGCCTGAAGTAGCTCATTTTGCTTTTCTGAGTTTTCTATTTCCTTCATCTATTCAAAGGGGATGATAGTGCTTTTGCTATGTACCTCACAGGAAGATGGGCAGAAAAATTTCTTGTAAGCATTAAAGCACCACATAAGCATATGCTGTTATTATCATCTAGTAACTCCCACCCCTTATTTTAAAGATAAAGGAAACTTAAGGCCCAGAAGGATGACATTCACACAAGAAAATTAATGGTATGACTGACAACTAAGAATCCTATCTGAAGTGTCTAAACTGTGCCATATTGCTATATATTCTGATGTATTGCAAATTGTATAACTTTATCAAGGATCTCATTATTCTTTTTCCTCTAAAGTTTTAAATAATTTAGATAGTCTCTATCAAAAAGTATATTATTTGTAAGATATTATTTCCATTGGGACTTTTGAGTAATTGTGCCTAGTGATTAGTTAGAAAAATTGTTACATAATAATTGGGTATGATTAAAAAGAAGAAACGATACAAAGAAATAAGTTACCCAAAGGGAGAAAAAACTATCTATGATTAGTTGTCAGATTTTTAAAGTAGAGGTAGACTAAGAAAGTCATAGATGACTGGTTAAGCTACCTGGCCATTAGACCATGACCATTCAGAATAAATTGATTAGTTATACTTAATGTGATTTTTATCAGATTGAGACTTCTTCAAATGAATAGTATAAAGAATGTCTTTATATGATCCAGCAATACATATATTCAACTTTTAATTATCCACAATAATGGAGGGGAACAATAATGTAGAAAATCCAGAAATAATTTGTACTTGACTTTGAACTTTTTTACCATCTTCCCAAGTTTTAGTTTCTTAATTATGTTTTGTTTAGGTCAGTAATGGTTTTTGGTCAGTTTTATATAGCACTCTTTATTTTTCCAAATGCTTTCACATCCATTATCTGGAAATCAGTGTGCAATCTCTATGCCTGAGAATAGAGCCAGAAGATGAGCCAGAAATGAACTAGGAATAAGATGAAGGGATTATATTAGTTTGTGAATTATGGAGTTATTTGCAAATGGTGACTAAGAAGTTTTTTTTTTTACATTCCATGGTTTCCCATTTCCATAGTTTTCAGGAATCCTCTGTTTATCTCCTGTCCTATTCTTCTGTTATCTGAACTTTGATTATTTTCATTTTCTTTGTAATTGATGTTCATTTAAGGAAAAAAAGAAATGATTCTGTACCAAATTAACCCCCTTCCTGAGGCAGCAACCTCAGTCAAGATGTTAAAGTCAATAATCAACTAGTATTAAGTCCTTGCTACATATTAACCCCTGTATCTGGTGCTTGTCTTTGTATAGAATTGTTTTTATCAGTAGTACATTGAAGATAATACACAGTAAGCTGTATTTTGTTTGGGTAATAGTTATTTATTGAGTTACTTACTCTCCTTGCCTTACCATTTGCCAGGATCTGCCCTTCTGTGCTCCCTTTTGCTGAAGAGTCCTGAGTTAGAGTTGGGCATTGACATTAACCTCCAGGGTGCCCCTGGACAAACTCTTTACTTACCTTGACCTCAGTTTCTTCATCAGATGAGTTGAAGCAGATGACCTCTAAATCTGATCCTCTACCATATCCCAGTTCCAGCTCTGCCTCTAAACTTGCATGACCATGGGCAAGTTACTTAAACTCTTTGAGCTCTAGTTATGACCCCATTGATAAAATGAATATAATACTTAAACCAATTGCCATCTAATATTTCTGCAAAAATAAAATAAGCTACCACTTATGTCATCTTTTCTGACACTTTTAATGCTACTATTCTTGGCTTTATAATTCTATCACCACTGACTTTCCAGTGTCCCCAAGTCTTTCTCTCTCTATCCTTGAACTTTCCTGATTCTTGTCTTATGTCCAAGCCTTATTTGCTACTCACTTTAACGTTGTTCATAGCTTGCATTATACTTAACAGAAATTAAATCTATTTGTAGGTGGTATTGAGAAGAATAGTGAAGTTTTGAGCTTTAAGCTTAAAACGTGTTTAGTAATTTCTGCTAATTATTGAAAAGTTCACTTTTGATTGTTTATTCATAAACCAGGTAGTTTAAATTAAATGAACAGTGATAATAGAGTTGTTGATTTTGAAGCACAAATATTATATTCTCATTTTTTTTAAACTCTTAATGGCTTTAAATACTCATCTTTAATTTGGACCCTGTAACACAATTTAGCAATTTAGATTAGATAACATAAAAATGTTTTAAAAACCCCACCAGTAATTATCACTTCATCAACTTTTAATCATGATTACTAGTAATTATCCTGTCTTTTAATTTCTCACACATTCAATTTGTGATAAATGTCCATATCCTTGTATGTGGAGGAGAAAACAATATAGGGTGTAATTGTTTTTAATTATAATCTTAAAATAATATTGTGAATTTTGAACCATTCACTTGTACCTCAAGCATGTGCTGGTATATGTTTTAACAATCATGTCCCTGAGGAAAAAAGTAATACTTACAAGTATTACACTTTTAAGTTTAGTCTGCTTTATTAACATTCTCTCCCTTCACTTTAAGTTGAACAATCAACAAAGCAATAAATCAAGCCTGATTTGTAACATTCGCCAGTTTTCAAGTGTAAGTGATCACTCTGAATTTATCAATTGCCTCCCTTTGAGCTAATTACAGCATACTCTGGCTTAAACTTTTCCCATTGTAATTTTCCTGGTGGCATAGCAAAGTTGGTATGAGCTGTGATGCAGATAATGGAATCCTCTATCTAGTTTCCCCTCACACCCTTTCAAGTACTTCTTTGGTTCCCTTATTCTCTGGATATATGGTCATTATGACCTTGTATATAATGGGAATATTTTATGTTGTTATTTCAGATACATAAGCATTGAGAAACAAATCACATACATGTCAGGTATTGATTTAACTCTTGATTTATTTACATATAGATCCTTACATGTTGGGACAGCTTGATCCTTCCAGTCAGGTCTCAGGATCAAACTGGCAGAGAGTCAGGATCAGGTACAAAGAGGTGTGTGAAAGAAAAATAGAGAAGGAGTGAGTGTGTGCACATGCATGTGCATATGTGTTTGTGTGTGGGTGAGAGAGAATGAGAATGATTTTTGGAAATATTTTGGATTTTTCATGCCACTACTGACCTTTATTAGTACTGATACTAATAAAGAATTGACATAAGTTATACAGTAACACCTTGTTTTTATTTGGTATTTTCAGACAATTATGTGCTTCACATAAATGAATTTGATAAGTAACTGATTTATTGCATTAAGCATCAAAAACCAGAAATTTTTCTTCAAATTATTTAAGTACATCTGTTTCATCTTGAATATTCTGAATTTAATCTAATTTTTGATAACTTAAAGTTATCATGAGTATAATTTAATGACTATGTTCTAACAATGTCTTTGGAATTTACTTAGGTTTATAGAACTGTCTGCTCCCATATTGTATGATCTCAGATAGCTTGGCTTTTCTCATTCTTGTGTGTCAGCCTTTTATAGTTATAATGTCTCTTCCCTCTATTGTCTTGTTATATCTTTTTTCCGTGAGCTTTCTGCTGCCTTTATATATATATATATATATATATATATATATATGTAAAATTATCCCATGGAGGGAAAGCCCATAAATTTGAAGGGTTGCCATTTGCCATTCAAGAGGTATTTATTGTCTTGCTGATTTCAGGGTCATAGTTTTGAATGGTTCAGGTTGTTAGAAGACTAGTAGCCAAGTAAATGAGACATTGTTATAATTGGAAATATTGTCTTTATGACCATTGCTAATTACATATTATTGGTAAGTAGCTGCTACTCATTTATATAGGTTATAGTATTTGAATGGTGATATTAAGAAAAGAGTTGGAGTATTAACATTTCAATTAGAGTAAAGCATTCCCAGAGATACTGCTATTCATGATCCATAGAGGTATTGAAGAGCTTCAGTGAGTGGGACAAGTCAGCATTGGATTCCCAGTTTCAAATTTATTATATGGAACCATTTAGATGTTTCAGATGTTCATCTACTATTCATACATGGTATCTTTCTAGTTTCTAGGTTATTTATCTGAGATTTCAGTATTTAGCATGCTAATTTTAATCTTTAAGTTGGTTGCACATTTCCCTTTGTAAATTGAAATATGTTTGTTGTTTTGTTGGCTTTTTAAAAAAAATAGAACTCAATCTGCATAAATAACATTACTGAAATGTCCAAATAGAGATTCAGAAAACTAATGGAAGGGTTAAAATGGAAGATAAAATGCACTGAAAGTGGATGGGCACCATAAACTCTTGAGGTATTTTAGTCAGGACCTCTAGAGCAAGAAGGACAAAAAATATTTTTCTTAAAATTGGATATAGAACTATATTTCTAATACTATCTTTTAATGCTCATATATTATCTTATGCAAAAGTTAGTTTTTCAGGTTTCCTTTACCTTCTCATTGTATCTAGTTTTACAGTGAAGGTGAATACATTTTAGTGAAGTTTAGTTGAAGAAAGCCTTCAGAAGCCACAAACTAGTGTGAGAGTAACCTTTAGAAAAGAAACTTGCTGTCCACAAATTTAGAAGCATAGTGCATGAATATGGCCCAATCAGATTTATAAAGTTTGCAAAGTTTTTGCATGTCTAAACACAAAAACTAATTTTGCTAATTAAGTATTTAGGTAACATTCCTATATGAGTTGTGAAGTTGTCCAACTTTCAGATATTAATACCTGCTTGCTTGAAATAGTAAAATGTATGTCTAGTTTGACTCTGGTAAGGCATACGAAGTTGTTTCTTCATCTCCAGAGTGAAGTCACCCTACTGAGAAATGAAGTAGCACAGCTGAAGCAGCTTCTTCTGGCTCATAAAGATTGCCCCGTGACCGCCATGCAGAAGAAATCTGGCTATCATGGTGAGTAATGTCCCATTACCCATAGCCTGAGGCTGCGTCAGTGAAATACTGCCGCTGAGAACTGAGCTAGCATGAAAAACATGGAAATGGCATTTCTAGGATTTAAGATTAAATACAAGGTTGTTGTAGAACAGGGTTCTTCTCCCTGTAGTAATTTAAACCTAGTTTTCTAAATGCTCCTAACTATAGATTTTTTTCAGTTTTCTGTGAGGTACCATCTTGCAAGGTTATAGTTTTCTATAGATAAATGAAGTTTCCCAATAATTTTCACAGTTTTGGAAGTACTAAAGAATAATATGTGTTTTTTCAGGGCAATACATTTTCCTAGATTGGCAGAGTGAAACATCACCTCTCCGTCCCCAGTTCTCCAATGACTAGAATGGAAAGCAGCTTTCCTTACTTAACGGTATATTCAAAATAACAGTTGTCACTTAGCAGCTCCCTTACTGTCCTGTTAGATTCCTTGAATGTTTAGTGTATTCAGCATTGTGAACTTTGAAACTATTCCTTATAGTTACACAAACAGAAAACAGCAGTTTAAACTGTGAATTTCCTATTGATAGAAAAACCATTTACAAAGGATTAAATGCTTTTAAGTTTTTGTGTTCAGCATTTTAAAGGTTAATTTTGCTTTTCCTTTTGAAACTTCCTTTTTGGAGGAGGATAAAATACACAATGTTAGAGAACCAGCTGCTGCTGTTGAATAAATGGCCAATTTTGGCCATCGTACACAAATTTGTAACAAATAACAGAGCTGGGAATGCATTAGGCAACATTCATAATATATAACCCACAGCTTTCATTTTTATGATTTAGTGATATTTCAGGATATTTGTAAATGTGAAGATTGTTTCTGCCATATGTATCCACTTCATTTTAATTTGCCAGTGTCAGTAATTCAGAAGAAAAGAAACATTTTCTATTGCATGCAAACAGTTCCTCAGGTGCTTGCGATAAAACTTAATGGCCACCATCTTTACTTGTAGTCGTTGTAAGCAGTTTCATCAGAATGGGCAATATTTTTTAATTTAAAAGATTCAAGAGATTTAGTAACTCTCTGTTGCCATATATATTTAGAACACTGATTTTTGTCAGTTTTGAGTGCATAAATCTCAGGCCTTTGATATCTAGTCATTTTGACAGAATGGCAAATCTCATTGTGAAGTAAATTGGAACCATATAGAAATATGTTTGGGATTTATTTTAACAATGATTGCTTCAGGGATGAGACCATTATAGCCCCCATTTGACAGAAAAAATTAATTTTATATAGAAACTGCTGGGGATAATATTATGCATTCATGATTTTCCTAACAAGTGAAGGTTTCTTGAGTTTTGATAGTTTAAAAGGAAATGTATACTTAACTTTGGGTTTGCATGAATATCTTACAGAGTTAGAAAATTAACAAATAACTTTAAAATTGGGGCAGCTAGGTGGCACAATGGATACAGCACCAGCCCTGAAGTCAGAAGGACCTGAGTTCAAATGTGGTCTTAGACACCTAACACTAACTGTGTGACCCTGGGCAAGTCACTTAACTCCAATTGCCTCAGCAAAAAAGAAAATGCTAGCCCTCCTTTTTTTGTTTGTTTGTTTGTTTGTTTCAATATTGTATCTAATTCTTCATGACCTTGTTTGGGATTTTCTTGGGAGAGAGATGTGATTTGCCATTTCTTTCTTAAGCCCATTTTATAGATGAGGACCTGAGGCAATCAGGGTTAAGGGACTTGTCCAGGATGACACAGTAAAAGTTTGAGGCTGGTTTTGAATTTAGGTCATGGCGCTCTTATACACTGGGCCACTTAGTAACCCTGACATTCAGTTATCAAAAGCAAATTTTTGTTTATCTTTGTTCTATCACTGTCTAGTATAAGTTCATTTCCCAGTTTCTTCCCGTCATCTATTCCTTATGTTCCTAGAAAATTCATCCAAGACCAAGTAAAATAATTGTTTGAAAAATTAAAAGGACAGGAATCGAATGTATAAAAACAGCACACTATTTAGTTATGGAAATTAAGAGAAGAATAAAATTACTATTTCTTGCTTGGAATTATCCATGCTATTGGTTCCTTTCTTCCTCTCGATGTGAATTATGAAGAGTTGACAAAAATCCCAAATATCTTGACAATGTTAAACTAAATTTAATCTTTAAATTTTGAACTGTAACTGGATTAAATAAAAATTTTAAAATACTGTCAATAGTACATAAGTTTGATTTCTTCAAAAATGTAGAGTAGTAAAAAGATAACAAGTTACACAAATGAAGGACTCATTTACAATTTGGAGAAAATGAAGGAAGTCATTAGATATTTAACACAAATTTTTAATGTGGTATTATATAGATATATTGACATGATAGTAAGTTGGTTGTATACTTTTGTTTGTATTTATAGCAACACAATTAGCATATGTATTTGTGAATAAACAGCATTGTCATCAAGGATGCTAGCTAACACTTGGTAGAATTTGGTGTATAGATGAATCAGTGAAAGTGTATATTAAGACAAAATAAAAAAACAATTAAAAAGAACAATGATATTATGAGAAACAGAACAGGAGAATGATCTTTATGTGATTATAAATCATACTCTCATACTTTTCAGATTTGGCACTGCTAAAATATTTGCCAAAAAAAATTGTCCTTAGGAGAGACTATAATTGGTTTTTATTATTTTAAAATATGTACCAATTAGGAGCATGACAGTTCATAGAATATTGGAGTGATCAAAGAATAGAAGATATTTTTTCTTCAAAATCATAAAGCAAGGGGCAGCTAGATGGCGCAGTGGATAGAGCACCAGCCCTGAAGTCAGGAGGACCTGAGTTCAAATCTGGTCTCAGGCACTTAATACTTCCTGGTTGTGTGACCCTGGGCAAGTCACTTAACCCCAATTACCTCAGCAAAAAAAAAAAAAAAAATCATAAAGCAAAACATACTTTTGCCTCAAAGTTCAGAATAACAAACAAGATACCACATCATTAGTATTTTTCCTGAGGTGTTCCCAGTGATCTCTCTCAGGCTTTTTTGGTGATTTTTAATATTGATCATTTCCCCCCCTCACATTCTAGAACTTACAAAACGAGTATATTCTAATAAACATAAATTTAACATACAAATTTTGTTATTGGGAATTTTCTGAATCAATATCCTGTGCCTAAAGACTGTGAAACTTTGAGTCTTATAGATATATTTAAATAAATGTATTTACCCTATTTGTTCATTTTGAAATATTTCTTGCAAAAAAATTTTTTTTTCCTGTGCCCTTTATCTCAGATCAGCCTCATTATTTCCAAAAGCCACCACACTCCCTTCTATTGATACAGAATACTGAAGCAGAGGAAATGGACTTATATATTAGTGTCCCATTTGATTAAACTGTCATTTTTTTCTTTATAGTTAACTCTGTTCTGTCAAATAATCTCTAAATCTGAGATTTAGCTGTCCCTTCCCACCTTAATTCTGTAATAATCAATTATCTTTTTGTTTTTGATGAGTTTTTTCATGAGAAAACTGTCAAGATTCCTCCATATGAACAAGTTTCCCTTCTCACCCTATTCTCCATTAAAAATACTCTTGCTAGTTGTAGATGAAGATTTGAAGTTGTTTAGAACTCTGATAAATGCATTAATCATGAGCCATCTCACTTATCCTCCTGACAGAGAGGTAATGAACTTAAAATGAAGAAAGAGACCAGCATTTTCAGATATGGCTGGGGTGGGAATTTATTTCTACTAGAGTGTGCAGCTTATATTTGAGGTCTTTAATTTTTAGGTCTAGAGTTTTGTGTGTGAGGGTGGGGTGGGTTTTTGGTTGGGTTTTTTTGCTTGTTTGTTTTTGGTGCAGTTTGGATTTTTTCCTAAATGTAGTATAAAGCATCAGAGAAGATAGATCAATAAAATAAAACTTATAAAGAGCAGGGGGAAGGAGATGCAAGAAAATCCAGAAATGACTATGAATTACACAACATTAACTCTTTGAGACAACAAGGGTTAAATGACTTACCCAAGGTCACATAACTAACTACTCTCTAAGGTTGGATTTGAACTCAGGTTCTCTTGACTCAAAGCTAGTTCTTTATCCACTGTCCCATTTAGCTGCCCCAACTGGCTTATTATTGTTTTGTTTTTTCATTTAAAAAATAAAGATAAGGAAAATGTACATATGTGTGTACATGTGAAATACATGTATGTAAATTAACCTCAAATGGGGAGTGCATCTATTATAACTAGTTTCAGATGTCTTTTAAAATTTTTCTAAGGATCATTCCTAATTCTGCCAGTGGAGAGTTCACTGTAACTCTACTTTCAAACTGTCCTTCCCTTGCAGTAAAAACCTCAGTCCTGATACTTATAAGGAATGCCCTGAGTGAAGAGTACATTTCTCAATGGATTTTTGAAATACTTATGTTGCACTCCCTGCTCTGCTACCAGCCTATGAAGCTAATGACTTCATACATCTGTGTGGGATTCAGTTTCCTCGCTTTATTGCATTTTAAGATAAAATACTTACTATTCTGTTTGGTATTTAAAATCCTTCACAGCTTGACCTCTGTCTACCATGTACCTTTTTTAAGGCTTATTTTACAATTTTATATTCTGGTCACCTGATTTACTTGTTTCTCACACAAAATTCTGTTTTCCCTTCTACTTTTCCAAGACCTGAATTTCTTAGCTCAAGTATCCATCTGCTAGTACCTTTCTTAACAGTCTTAACTTGTATTTACTTTTTTATATGTTGTTTCCATCTGATAGATTGTTAGCTTCCTTGAGGGCTCTGCAGTGCCTGGCACATAAAAAAGAATCTTTAAAATGCTTTTGATATGCTGTAAAATAAATAAAGGGTTACTCAAGAGTGGAGGGATATCTTAAGAGACGGAAGGTGAACAATTATTTAAGTTCCCTTACAATTCTCACATTCTTTGAATTTAATTCTACTAATGAACATTTATGCTAGGCAAGCAGATGAGTGTAGATTTGCTGACCTGGTATAAAGTATTGCTTTTCATAGCTAAATTCTAAATTAAAAAAAATAACATTTTCATTCTACTAAGGAATAACAGAATCCTATTTGTCCAGACAGCATAACTTTTAGATAGACTTTTTGAAAGCCTCTTCTGTCGTAGTATCTGGAGTTAATGTGGATTTTTAAAAAATCTTAATTAATTCACATAACTTTAACAGCTGGTGGCATTTAGACTCTAAATATTGCTTATTCTCATGTGTATGCATCATTAGAATCAGGTGTTGTAATCATCCATTGCTGTAATAGCCAAAATCACTGCAGTTCTAAAAATGTAGAGGGAGTAACCTGAAAACTTATGGCCTATTGTGGTGTCTTTTTTGCTGTGTAATAAAAATTTTTATCCTAAAAGCAACGACTATGTATATACATAGAACTAAGAAAAAATGTTTTCTCCCTAATAAACTGATAAATAAAAATGTCAGTAAGAGATTTTAAGTGACATGTTTTGGCAATTTGTACCATTATTTTTTTAAAAAACAACCCATTAAACAAATATTTCTGGAGCTCCTACTATGTGCAAAAGAACTATAACAATTCCCTTTCATCTTAAAGATGTTTTAAAGAAAGCAGTATCTTTGGGCCTTAAAGCACTGTATGAATGAGAATTATTATTTAGTACATTTGTGCCTTTCAGTTGACCATTGAAGATATGGTCAACTACTTTGGGGGGGAGGAAGATGGATTTGAAGGCACTGTCAACACTACTGGGGGAGCAGAGGGATTGCCTCATTTAGCTTTATTTCAGTGTGTCACACCTGCTCCTAGACAGTCAACAATTAGTTTTAAAGTAATCTTTAGTAATCTGTTTAATGGCTCATCCTGCATACTTTACCATTGTTTGATTTGAGAAAAGTAAGAGCTTTATTTTTTTTTCTTAGCTGCTGATAAAGATGATAGTTCAGAAGATATTTCCGTGCCAAGTAGCCCCCATCCTGAAGCGATACAGCACAGTTCCGTCAGCACTTCCAATGGAGTGAGTTCAACTTCCAAGGCAGAAGCTGTAGCCACTTCAGTCCTTACACAGATGGCGGATCAGAGTACAGAGCCAGCACTTTCACAAATTGTTATGGCTCCTCCTTCTCAATCACAGCCCTCAGGAAGTTGATTAAAAATCTGGATTGCAACAGTTTTAGATATTAATGACTTTAAAGGGAAATCAATGAAAGACCAGTCTCCATTTAGGAGAAATCTATAGTTGTAAAAATTATTAATTTTTTTTAAAAATTGAAATTAAAATTGGCTCTAAAGATTGAGATGTGGGAAGATGAAAATAAGACTGAACAAGTTTCTAGTCTCTGGAAAAGACTTCTTTCTTTCTTTCTTTCTTTCTTTCTTTCTTTCTTTCTTTCTTTC
>JAJPUD010000629.1:132839-163589 GCA_023553655.1 Myrmecobius fasciatus | reverse complement strand
TTTCTTTCTTTCTTTCTTTCTTTCTTTCTTTCTTTCTTTCTTTCTTTTTTCTTTCTTTCTTTCTTTTTTTAATAAATATTGTTAGATTTAATAGTTCTTTTCTGTGCCCAATGTGTAAAGTGTGTGTATAGTACAGTGTGATTTATTTCACTTTTAATTTGATGTTATTATTTTAACAAATATGGGGATATTACTGAATTTCCCTTCCCATTTCCCTGTTCCTACCTAATTATCCTTTACCCCTCAACTGTGATGGTAGTATTGTTATGTCATTTATACCAAAGTTCTGCATAGTCCCTACTGACTTTGTAATATGTAACAAGGTCATAAAGCACTAGGCAAGAGAAAGATAGAAATGGTAAATTTTCTTTTTGCCTTTTTTTATTTTGCACATTGTGAGAGGAAGAACCATGGGAGAAAGCATTTGCTTTATATCGTATTGTGGGGCTTTATTTGGATTTTAAACTTTTTTTTAAATGTCAGTATGGTATAAGACATACAGTACCTTTTTATGCACATTCTTAAACTAGATCAGGGTCATTAGTAAAAAAAAGTGGGGGGAGTTGTGGTTTTTTTGTTTGTTTGTTTGTTTTTAATTGTTAGTTTGTCAACCTTTATCATTTCAAATCCAAATAATAAAAGTGTGCAGTTATCCTACTTTGTGAGGCTAAAAGACAGTAAATATATAGTGTATTATACAGGGTTATCAGATATCTAAAGATTTTCAAAATTAACTTGATCTTTTGTGAATTTCAAGTTATTAACTGAGGAGTTTATGCATAATAAAATATGGTATGATCACCAGAAAAACCTAAAGTGACTACACTAGACCACTCAAAACTTTTTTTTGTCATAGTCTTGTACTTGCAAGCTAACTTGTACTTAATCTTGTGAAAGCACTGTCATCTTTTAGTAGCAAATTTTGATACCTTTCTCGTGGAAAAATCAGTATCTATCTTGAAAACAATGTAATTATAATGTGGAGTGTATGCGTGAGTGTGGATGTGCGCGTGTGTGCACTTGTATGGATGGTTCAGTAGCTTATGCCGGCAGTCTTTGCTTGAGTGTTTAAAGATGCCTTCAATGTGATGCTGGCTAGTAGATGATTGCAGTTTAGAATGTTGTTTCCTGTGCGGATTTGGATAACTAACATTCCATGGTGTTGTCTGTTACTGATGAGATGATTGGAGGGACACTT
Organism: Myrmecobius fasciatus; assembly: GCA_023553655.1. Classification (NCBI taxonomy): domain Eukaryota; kingdom Metazoa; phylum Chordata; class Mammalia; order Dasyuromorphia; family Myrmecobiidae; genus Myrmecobius; species Myrmecobius fasciatus. Next base: position 162,391 of record JAJPUD010000629.1, on the reverse strand, counting down.
TTCTCATTATCCAATCATCTATAGGATATTGAGTTTTCTAAATGTGCCATTATCTATTCTTATTCTGCACTTATGTTCAAAATACAATACAATATTTTACAATAGACAAATTGTTTAAAAAAATTAGTAAGTGTATGCTTTCAGGTAAGCAACTTTGTAAAATAGCTATAAAGCGTACCCGGTAGCAACTTCTGGCATTCAGGCAGGATTCCATTATGTAAATATAACATGGATATCTGTAATGCTTCTATAATAAGTTGTGTAGTTTGTTCTTCCTTCTACATGCTACACTATCTGCTTGATTGACATTTTAAAAATCTGTATGAAATGTCCTTGATGATTCTAGGAAAAGAATATGCTTTATATAGTAAACCAGTCTTTCTAAGGTCAAACTACAAAAGCATCCAAATTATCTGAATACCCCTCTGGGACTTTTAAATGTAAAGATAATAGGAATTCCAAATATGTGGCCTATTAAAAATAATTTTAGTTGGCAATACTAAAATCTTTGGTTTTAGCTGATTCCATAAGCTACAGTTTAATCAGTGCAAGTAATTTCTCAGTAATAATTCTGCCACAGATACGCAGAGAAGGAATTGATCTCAAAGGCACAAAATATGAATTCTGCAAGAAAGTTATATACTTCCTATTTTTTATCATATTTTTGGTGGGTTAGGTAAAGCCTCATTGGTTCACTCTCTTGAATGCTTCAAAGTATTTTTCTTTTTATTTATAAGTTTTTTGGTAATAAAACTCTCACAACTGTAAAATAAAATGACATAGATGTAAGGATATGTAAACAATTACTGTACTTTACTGAGGTTAGCAGAATTTTCATTATAAAGCAATCTGTATTCAGCAAAATGAAAACCATTATTAGTTGTACAAATTCCGTTTTGACTTTAAGTATGTCACACTACTTCTGTAATTAACATTTGGAGTCTTTACATTTAAAATGTTTCACAAACTGTACTGTTTTCTTTTACATGCAGTTTGCATGAGTAAAATCATCAGAGAATAAAGTCTATCTTTAAATTACATTCCTAAGTTGATTGCTGTTCTCTCTGCACTGTGATGTTAACTTTTTTTTAAAAGAGCATTTCTTATCATTGGAAACTCAAATAATGACCTTTTTCTTTTACCTCTTCTTTTTTTCTGCTTCTTTACATCTAGTACCTGGTATTCTAATAGTGCTCTTAATGGTTTTAAAAACTGCTCCAAGTCACCTTCATGCAAGCATTGATAGCTATCAGGCACTTCTTGACTCTATACCCCCCCCACATCATAGTCTGTCTTTCCTCTCCCTCTCTCCTTCATGTTCACACACATCTTTTAACTTTTCCCCTCATCCATAAACACAACCCAACTTTCCTGCCGTTGAAAGTCTTAGGGGTCAACAGACTACCCCTTCCTACCCCATAACAAGAAAAGGAAAAGATGATAGAAACGACACAATATTTTTGAAAGGTTTCTATTGTCTTTAAAGATTATTAGATGCATAAAAGCTAATCTGTCCCTTAGCACAAATTTAGTTGAGTATTGATTACTACCATCTCAATGTAATACCTCTCTTTCACTATAATATAGAAAGTATTAACCCTTTTTTTTTTTCTTCAATGGTATATTTGATGCCATATGTTGAATTGATAAATGCTAGGAACTCACTATTCTAGAAGGGGAAGTGCATTTAAAATGTTATGAATTACTGTGAAATCTCAATGAAGAATGAAGAACTTGTCAGTGAGGAATGGACTTACGTGACCACTGCTTCAAATGTAGGAAGGTGTTCATTTTTTAGGAAAAGAATACTACACCTTACTAACATTTGTAAAAGAGAATTAAAATATTCAGTCACTTCTTTATTTTAAAAATAAGTACACAGAAGCCCAACTTTAATGTGGGGTCTCCCTCTAGGATCATATTATGGATATTGTTTTATATATAAAGTCCAGTAATTGAATAAGTGATTTTAAAACAAGGTAAGAGTTCAAGTTACTCTCCTGAGAATTCAAGATAATTTTTTTCACTTAGATGATGTTGAACGGTTTTTCAGAATTTCAACTTCAATAAGCCTTGACAAAAAGTTGTTTTTAATATGCCTTGAGAGAAAGAGAATGAAAAACATTCTACAGGTGGCTTTTTTTCCTTAGCATATGGAAAAATCTTTGAGGTAACCTGATTTGGCAGAATTTTACCCTCTGAAATATTTCCATAGATTTTATCTTGACCACACAAGAACATTTACTACTAGAGGCAAATGAAATTATCTTATTTTAAAATTTGTTTCCCATAATCTCGAGTGTCATAATTGGAAGGAATTTCAAAGACCCTCTAATCTAGATATAGAAATTGTCAGCTTTTGCTTGAATACTTTCAGAGAATTCACTGCCTCCAAAGGCAGCCTGTTCCATGCCTTTGGCTCTTTACCTGAAGCCTAAATTTGGCTTTTTGAAATTTCATTCCACTATGGCTTTTCAGAGGTCTTCTGTATTTATTCCGTTACACTTCATTTCTTGGTCTTCCCAACTTTGCTGAGAGTGATAGGATTGTAGATTGAGAGCTGGCAAGGGCTCTCAAAGTCATCTAGTCAAACTCCTCTTTTTTTTTTTTTTTTTAATAAGTAAATGGACATCAGAAAGATGCATTTTTCCCAAAGTCGCAAATGATTCTAACTCAGATCCTGTGACATCAAACCCACCAGTCTTTACAGTTTCTTTCTCTTAGCCCTTGAACATGCTAAGAGATAGCTTTCTTTTGACTTTGCTGTCTAGCTTTTATATATTCCTCATATGTAGTCATTTTGCAGATTTCATATTTATTACCCTGATCACAAATGAGATAGGCAAGGTAGCATTTTTTCATTCATTTATTTGGGGTACATTAGACTTTCACTTTTCATTCTATCAATGGGAACAATTAAACCAAAAAGTATATTTTGGTAAACCAAATCTCTGATTTGAAAATTAATGGTAAAGGGGAATATTGACAAATGTAAGTTTAGAAAAGATCCATTTTCTGCTAGTTGGGTGCATCAATAATCTTGTCAGTAGCCTTCAACCTCTCAAGTCATTCTGAAACAATAGCTTTCTAACTAGGGAGAAAATAACCTGCATCTCTAGCATGTCCTTGAATCCATCCGTCTTATGTTATTTCTTTTCTTCAAAATTTGTCTTAGTTACATGTTATGCCTTAATTTTATAACATTTTTGATGTTGGGATTCAGACTTTTCTAAGTCAAAGATGTAATTTGCTTCACATTATCCCATAAATTCCAATAATTAGGAAAAGACCCTTTTGATGCTTAGCTTTCTAATTTATTTTAATATTCTAATGGTGTCATAATTAAATGAAGGTTGACATATCGAATCTTTTTTTTTAAAGTAGGTTCCATTTCCTGTAAAGGTTATACAGAAGGATGACTATCGTTTTAGCAGATTTCTTTTTAAATTAAGCAATTTCAGCCTAAAAAAATAATTTAAGTAAATGATGAAGAGGTTGTTACAGCCTGCTGAAGAAATCTGACAGATGAATTTTAACTTGACCTTTGCCAATTATTTGTCTTCCTTTTTCCTATGAATGTAAAGTATATCACTGTATGTTTGTGGAAAAATAAGCATTTTAAGTTAATAAAAACTTTTCCAGAAGAACACACTAACGTAACCCTTATTTTTCATTTTCATTCATGTCATAGAATAAATGCTAAAGTTTGTCTTTTCTGTGCTCCCTCCTCCCCTCCCCCAAACCCCACATTTTATTTAGACACATGAGACACTGGCACAGGACTGCCCAGCATGGTGTGCCCTCATCAGAGAAGGTGCTGTGCTCTAAGAGCAGAACTGAATTAATTCAGAAGAAACTTGAGATAGACAAAGTGAGAGAATGTTCACATTTGTGCCTTACATGTGATAGGCAGAGCGTTTAGTCAGATAATGGGACACATCATAACTGACTCTGATGCCATTTTGGTCTCCAAGAATGAAGGGCAGCGGCTGCCCGTCCTTAGCCTGATCCTCCTGCTGAGCGCCCAGCATCGTGGAATTGCCACAGCGGCTGCCTTCGGCCCATGGCTACAACCTGCAGGAGCAGCAGGATCACTGGTGGGAGCAGGAGGCAGCTCTAAGGAAGGCCAGGTGGGAACAGCACCTGGTCAGCAAGAGATTGCTGAAGGACCGTGACCTAGAAGAAGCCAGAGGTGAGTTCCAGAACAAGCCCCTGGAAGAGCTGGAGGGGCTACACTTACTCCGGATATCTCAACAGGGAACTGAAGAGAAGGCTTTAATCAACCTCTGGCAGAGCCTATAGCATCCTGACTCACAGCAGACTTTTATCCAGCTAGAAGGCAGTATTTGGACACTCATCGGAGTCCTGACTAGCAACTGGGCTTCACTCCAGGTGGAGGCTGCTCGATGTCTGCATGACCCCATGCTGACCAGCCGAATGTGGCGGAAGCCATCTGCCTTCCACAAGCTACGCCCTCACACCCCTTTCTGGGCACAGTGCTGACTTCATAAAGCTATGTCTCTACGCACTAGGTAACCTGGCTGTGGAGAGGAAGTCTAAGGAGGCAGCTTCTTCCACAGGGCATTATTCCAGCTTGCTGTTTATGCATTGACCTCCCACGTAGCTCTTCTGGAAACTCTTGGCTCCACTTTGTCACAACTTTTGCAGCCTAAAAATGAAGCGCCTAAAAAAATCATTCCCTTTGTCTTTGGTTCCGCCATTCTCTTGAACGTGCTTTGACTTCTACTCCCTATCCCAGATCTGGGAGCTATAGTGTTGCTGTGGAGTTTTCCTGGTGCCTTCACTACATTATTTGCAGCCAGCTAAATAATCCACTGCTCATTTCCTGAGGAGTTTTGTCCATTCTGGGTCTATTGACTAGGGCTGCCTAAGGATCTGTGGATACAGGACTCAATCTGTTAACCTGCCCAGTACTTCGGTGCTTTAGTAACTTGCTGGCAGAGGAAGGAGCAACACATGCAGGGATCCAAGAAGGTTTTGGAGATGAGCAAATTATAGTGGCCATGTTAATCTTCATGAAGTTCTTCTCTTCAACTAGCATCAACCGAGCCTGTTTCCTGAGTTCCTCTAGATCCTCAATAACCTCACTGTAAAAAATCCTGGCTTCTTAACAGCATTGCTGTCCCTGGATCTGGTTGCTCCCCTCTTAGCTATTTCATAGGTGGTATGCATACTGGTACTCACAATCCTGTGCAACGTTCCTGGGAAGGGCCCTTTCTACTGCCACAGGCTGTGGCCTGGCCCATTACTCCCCCACATGCTAGATATCCCTTACTGACTCGAAAGTGGTAGGCCAGAGCCTGGAGCTGTTGCGACTGCTTCTCTTAGAACTGAAAAGTTGAATTACATTAAATTTCTTCAGTCATCAAAAACAAATTTCACATACAATGTTCTTGTCCACTTCTGCCACTTTAAAATCCTTTCAGCATTCTACTAAAGTGCCATCTTTTTCAAGAGGTCTTTCAATTCTTCTTGTTAATACCCCATCTCAAATCACTTTTTATCTGAGTATATCAAAGTATACTGTCCTCTCCTCCCAATAGTTTATAAGCTTCTCAAGGCAAGAATTGGCTTACTTTTGTATTTGTATTCCTTGTACCTTTCATGGGCTAAATAAAACTTTATTGGTTTGTTGGTGATGGGGTAGGGATACAGGAGCAGTAATAAAGCTTTTAAAATTAGTGAATAATTTTATTATATATCAACCACTGTGTTAGGCATAGTGAAATACACCTTGCCCTAAAAGAGCTCATTGAAGACAGCTAATTGGCTCAGTGGGTAGAAAATGGCCCTGAGTCAGAAAGACCTGAATTCAAATCCAGCCTCAGACACTTACTAGCTGTGTAAACCTGGGCAAGTCATCTGATCTTTCTTTGCCTTAATCCACTGGGGGAAAATTGGGAAAACACTCTAATATATTTGCCAGGAAAACCCTATAGTATTGGCAGACCATGCTTCACAGGATCATGAATAGTTAGACGAAGTGGAAAAATTGAGGAACAAAGGAACTTACATTTTAATGAGGAACACAACATAGAAATAATAAGGTACATATAATAACAGTTTACATTTATATGGCACTTTAAGGTTTGAGCTTTACAAAATTTATCTCAATTTATTCTCAGCAATCCTCCACGGTAGGTGCTAATATATGTCCAATTACCTCACACGGTATATATATATATATATATATATGCGTATGTATGTATATATATACATACATACGTATATATATATATATATATATATACATACATACATACACACACACACACACACACACAATTAGTTAACTAAAAAAGAAATCCCAGAAGTTTCAGTTGAATGATAAGATCCGAAATCCTATTGCAGAGGGTTTAGAAGAAAATGAGAGAGGAGGAAATAGAGGCACCTAATATAGATGACTTTCTCAAATGTGGAGAAAGAAGCAATATAGGACTATCACTCATGTAGATGGGCCAAGTAGGGAAATTTTTTAGCCCTAGAAGGACTAAAACTTAAAAATATATTCAAGGAAACAATATGCATTAGTTGGCACAGTGTTTTTTTTTTTTTTAATCCAGAAAGCAAAAGAAACATGCTTCAAAGTAAAATTATAATATCTTTATGTCAATATTGCACCTAATATTTCTAGTATTCAGAACTTGGGAGCACAAAAGCCGGAAGCAGGAAAGGAACTAGTAGATGGAGACTAAAAATTAAGAGTGAAGTAATGATAAGGACAATCTGCTGAAGAAGAAGGAGGATGTCATCAAGAGTGCATGCGGAGGGACTGATCTAGGGGAGCCACTTATTGATTTGAGATAGGAATAAAAAGGGGGGTTTCAGTGAATATGTCCTCAGATGAGAAGATGGTAGAGGCAGGTAGGACAGGAAATTCAAGGCAAAGGGAAAAGGTTTGGAATATCTCTTGTGGTAAGTGGGATGGGGAATCCAGAGATAAGTATTATCTTGGTGCAAAGAGGACCCCAAAGATGTTAGAAAACACCAAAATTTAGTGGACCAACTAATTACAATTCTGTGATCTCTAGCTCTGTTGAACAAAAGAGAGAATGAGAGTGATCCAGGATTGGGATTTGCTAACACAAACTATTGATAGTACAAGTGAGTAAGAGAGTCTAGAATCCTTTCAAGGAATGCTTCATGAAAGAAATAGCCACTAGTTATTTTGATTTTATTTCAATACCTGGCATTCTTTTTATATAAATTGCTAATAGTTCATTCTGTGCAGCATTGATATTTATCATAGTATCTGAATTAATGTTATATCCAGAATCATGAGACACTATCCTTCATCAGAATTTGCAGGAAAAGCAATAATTTCTATTTTAAGCATGTTGTAAGCTATTCTAATCTTCTCATGTCATTGCTAGACAACAGTTAGACTATAATTGGGTATAATTAACTTTCCTGCAGACTAGAATATACCCTACTTATGACAAGGTAGTACTTAAAATATGAAAATCTGTTTCTCACCTTGAAAATATCAAAGGAATGCTTCCAGAGTGATCGTTATAAATAATTGCTTCACTGATCAGCATAAGTTGAGTAAGCATCTTCTCATCAGTAGTGAGCTATTTTAGAAATAAAAATGTATCAATAATTTAAAATCTTGAATAAAAAACAAGCATGTATAACAATTGAAACTGTCAGATAATTGTGTAGATTATTTAAATCTTTAGATAATATAATCTTTTTTTAAATTTAATTATCAACTTCCCTCCCTGCCAGAAGGACCACCAAGAAACATAATCTACTTGGGAATACCACTAATACATATAAAATAACAATAGATATAATGAAGTATAAAATGCTATAATACAGCTTATAATAATATGCTATATAAATGTTACAAGTTCAATCAATCAACCACTAAAGGTTTATTAAGCACCTGCCATGTGCCAGTCACAGTGCACAATGTTAAGTTCAGAAAAGTAAAAGATTTACAAAAATTAAAGTAATCAGAGAAGGCTTCATGGAGTAAATGGGACATAATCAACATCTCAATGTTAGGAAGTATTTGAATAGATAAAAAGGAAGACGATGAGAAAAGACACATATCATAATGGCTTATTCCTACAACCTTCCCAACAGGAATCATAAAAGTGTAGAGGCATAGCAAAATGGGATTTTTGAGCAGAGGGGTGAAATTATGAAAGTAATTTATTGGCAACAGTATTAATAATAGGATAGGGTATGAAATCTACAATCACAGGCTTGAAAGGTTTCCTCTAATTCGGAAGTTCTAATTCTTTAAGGTCAAGTAGAAATCCATTGCATTAATAATAATAATAATAATAGTTAATATGTGTATAGCATTACTATGTGCCAGGTCCCATGCAAAGCACTTTACAATTGTTATCTTAATCAACAATTCTGGGAGGAAGGTGCTATCTTTGCCCTGATTTTACAGATGAGGAAACTGAGGCAGACAGGGTTAAGTGATTTGCCCAGGGTCATGCAGCTAGTAAGTATCTAAGGCTGGATTTGAACTCAGATCTTCTTGACTTCAGACTCAGCATTCTGTGCAACCTAACTGCCTATGCCAAGTGTGAGATAATGAAGACTTTGGCTAAGGGATGGCATTGAGGGAAGAGATGAATACATGATGAATTTCATGGGAAATATCAACAAGGTTTGAGAATTGACTGAATAGGAAGCACGGATGAGATGGTTGTGTCAAATGGGTCTCCAGTCTAGTTGATAAGGAGAATAGTAGTATCGTGGATATGAAGAAAGTAGAAGGGGCATTTGGCTTAGAGGTAGTTAGTGATTCATTTTAGCTCTAAAATCAAAATGCAATAGAAATATCCAAATGAAAATCTCTAGTAGGTACTTGGAAGTATAATCCTGGAGTTTTATTGAAAAGATAGAAATGTTGGAGTCCTCATAATAGATAATAAAATGAATTCGTGAAAATAGCCATGGTAGCTGTGGAGAGACATGACTGTCGTCTCTACTATCAAGTAAACTAAAAACGATCGATCACTTCAGTAGAGCTGAAGCTCATCTGCACAGACTTGAACTAATATGAGGAGCCCACCAGACAACCTAAGGAGGGCCCAACTAGCCCAGTTCAGAAACAAAAGTAAAAGAGCCTATGTATTTCAAAGATTCCGACTGCACTTTAAATTGGGTGAAATAGGAAAACCAAAGCTGAAAAAGAAAAGAAAAAAAAATGTCAAGAGCTAATCCTTTTTTGGCTCAATTCTGTGATTCACTATGTATTTGTTTTGTTTTATAGACACCTATTTATATCCATTTTCAATCTCTCCAGCATCAAACCCTCTTTTGTAATAAATAAAAACAGGTAAACAAAACCAGTATGCCAAATGACCTTATCTTTGGTGTTTGATGCTATAATCCAAGCTTTTATTTTTCCAATTCTCTACTAAGGAGGGGAAAGTATTTGTCATTTATTATATGGAACAAAAATGGTTATTGCAATACATATATTATATATAATATATATATTATGTATATGTATAAAATATGTGACACCTTTCGGCAATGAAGATCTGATTTAGTGAGCAATGAAGAGATAATCTAAGAGATTTGCAAGTAAGAAGAAAGAATGACCAACTCATAATGTTTTAACTGGTGTGCTCTCTCTTGCCCTCTCCTACCTGCACAGACAGTAAAATAAAATCAGCATTTAATGCCTACCCACCATAAATTGTTACTATTTTCATTTATAGGGACATATATGTCTTCCTGCAAGTAATACTAACTATGGAAAATTCAAGTATAGTACTTAAATGCAAAATAAGATTTCTTTGCACTTACATTTTTTCTAATAATAGACTCAGTAAAAATATTTTAGGAGTTTAGTCTGACCATTTTTACTTATAATTACCTGTAAACAAAATTTAAAAGAACACCATAAGCCCAGAGTTTTCTATATCACTTTTTATGATGCTATCACTGATATCAGACAAATGCATGATGATGGACATTTTTGAGCAATATAACGCCAGCTAATTTTCACTGTGGAGGCCAGTGCCTTGCATGTGGTTGGCTCTTCCCTAGGAAATTGGGGGTGTGATTTAGTGGAGAGAGCTTTGGACTTGATATCAAGAAAGACCCGAATCCAAGATTCAGCTGACACTAGTTGGTCAAGTTAGAGATATAGCTTGCAATTATATCATGCTACAAAATTATGTTGCACTTCCACATAGCATTTTAAGGTTTACAATGCATCATCTATAATATATGCATATACATATATATATTGCATGCATATACATATATGATACATATTGTATGCATATGTTTATAATATATGTATATATGCCTGTATATTATATAGTTTTAAAATTGAATTTAGAGGTGAAATGGCCCTTAAAGATTATCTAGGTCAACTCTCTCTTTTTATAGATGATGAAATTGGGACCTAGAGAGATTAAGTGACATACAGATCTTCCTGAATAGAAGAATGGAGCAGCAAACTTGAAGTCTGGAAGTTCAAATACTACCTCAGACACTTACTAGTGTGACTCTAGGCAAGTCACTTAACCCTTATTTTCCTTAGTTCCTCATCTATAAAATGGGTGTATACTGGAGAAGGAAATGCCAAAGTGTCTTTGCCAAGAAAACCCCCATGGACAATTCCCAAGATGCCATGTGGAGGCAGACACTATTGAACTATCCCACCAAAGCGAAGTTAGCCATTCCATAGCCCGCCAATCCTAGGATCCTTTAGTTGCACACCATTGTATGATGATATTGTTCTATGGGAAATGATGAGCAGGATGCTCTCGGAAAAATGTGGGTAGTCCTCCATGCACTCAAGCAAAGTGAAATGTACTATGTATAAAGTAATAGCAATGTGGCAGTATAATCACCTATGAATGACTTTGCTATTCTAGTAATATAATGATCCAAACCCACTCTGAAAGACTTATGATGAAAAATGTTATTTATACCTAGAGAGAGAACTGATTGTGTCAGAACACAGAGTGAAGCATTTTTTTAAAAAGCTATTTTTCTTGAGGGTTTTTTATTGGGGAAGGGAGAGATCTATATTTTGTTTCACAACAAGACTTTTATGGAAATGTTTTGAATAACTTCACATGTGGGGATGGGGAGGAAGAGAAAAAATTTGAAACTCAAAATCTTAAAAACAAATATAAAAATGATTTACATGTAACTAGGGAAAATAAAAATGTTTTTAAAAATCTTTGAAAAATTTTGTTCCTATTAGATCCTTACCATTAAGTATGGAAATGAATTTTTTTTTTAGGTTAACACATTTGCTGTGTTATAAAGTGAAAAAAATATAAAAATCTATATGCATGAATTTGATTTAAATAAAAAATTTTTAACAACATATCAAAAATAATCAGTATCTTCTCTCCAAAGGGTGAAGAAACAATTTTACTTTGTTGCTTATATATTTATACATTGGAGTGGTAATTCTATTAATTAGGAGTACTTCAGTGCATAATTTATCAAAAAGTTGTATTTTTAAAATTTGTATCAAATAGTTTATTATTAGAAAACCAATTTGAAAATGTTAACTTTTTTATAATGAAAAGAGTTCTGGACTTGGAGCAAGAAGATACCTGGGCATAAATCCTGCCTCCTGCAACAAATAACTGGGTAACATTCAGAAAATTACATTTTAACTTACTCTGAGCCTTTATACAAAACAGAAATAATAATATTTGCTCTACCTATTCCATAGTTATTAGGAGGAAAGCATTTTGTCAACCTTAAAATACTATAGGAATATGGAAATGTAGGCTGCTCTACTCAAAGATGTAAAGAAGGAGGTCATTATATCCTAAAATATAGCAATACTTCTTTTTGTAGTAGCAACAAGTTTAAACAAAGTAAGTGCTCATCAATTAAGAAATGGATGAAAAAGTTGTAAAAAATGGAACAAGATGTTTAACAGAACAGGATGTAATGGAATTTTATTGCCTGGTAAGAAATAGTGGAGCCAAAAATTCAGAGTCATGGGAAGACTTATATAAACTGATGAAAAGCAGATTACACAGAACCAAGAAAACAAAATATTACATGCTACAGCTACAAGTGTGCCATTAAAATTTTTAACAATCAGGTCCCTAAAGAGAAAAAAAATTAGTATGCAGGGTTCACCTTAATATTGAATCTACATTGTTAATATTTTCTTCATTACTTAAATCTAGCCACCAACCAAACAATAAACCAAGTCTCAATTTATACCATTTGCTAATTTCTGAGGTATAAAGGCTCACACTGAAAATTTCACAATCCGTTTTTCAGATTGGTTTGAGCTGGCTTCAACACACCTGAGTATATAACCATATATTCACAAAGAATAGTAATGTAAAATCAAAATTTAATGTTGTATAATGACCCAGCATGGCACTTAAGAAGATATAAAGAATCCATTTTCTTCAAAACCATTTGGTACTGGCTAAGAAACAGAGTAGTTGATCAATGGAATAGGTTAGGTTCACAGGATAAAATAGTCAATGACTATAGTAATCTAGTGTTTGATAAACACTTGGGATAAGTACTCACTATTTGACGAAAACTGCTGAGAGAATTGGAAACTAGTATGGAAGAAATTAGGCATTGACCCACATCTAATGCATACCAAGATAAGGTCAAAATGGATTCATGATCTAGACATAAAGAATGATATTATATATGTATACATATATTCGATTTGCCAATATTTTAACATAATTAACATGTAGTGGATATCCTGCCATCTAGGGGAGGGGTGGGGAGTTGGGGGGAAAAATTTGTAACGGAAAGCTATGTAAGGGTTATTGTTGAAGAATTACCCACACATATGTTATGCAAATAAAATAAAAATTAAAAAAAAAAAGAATGATATTATAAGCAAATTAGAAGAAAGTAGGATGGTTTACCTCTCAGATCTATGGAGGAGGAAGGAATTTGTGACCAAAGAAGAACTAGAGATCATTATTGATCACAAAATAGACAAGTTTGACTATATCAAGTTAAAAAGTTTTTGTACAAACAAAACTAATGCAGACAAGATTAGAAAAGAAGCAATAAACTGAGAAAACATTTTTACATTCAAAGGTTCTGATAAAGGCCTCATTTCTAAAATATATAGAGAATTGATTCAAATATATAAAAATTCAAGCCATTCTCCAATTGATAAATGGTCAAAGTATACGAACAGACAATTTTGAGATGAAGAAATTGAAACTATTTCTAGTCATAGAAAAGGTGCTCCAAATCACTATTGATCATAGAAATGAAAATTAAGACAACTCTGAGATACCACTACACACCTGTCATGTTGGATAAGATGAAAGGAAAAGATAATGATGAATGTTGGAGGGGATGTGGGAAAACTGGGACATTGATACATTGTTGATGGAACTGTGAATGGATCCAACCATTCTGGAGAGCAATCTGGAACTATGCTCAAAAGGTTATCAAACTGTGCATACCCTTTAACCCAGCAGTGTTTCTATTGGGCCTATATCCCAAAGAGATCTTAAAGGAAGGAAAGGGCCCCACATGTGCAAGAATGTTTGTGGCAGCCCTTTTTGTAGTGGCTAGAAACTGGAAACTGAATGGATGCCCATCAATTGGAGAATGGCTGAATAAATTATGGTATATGAATGTCATGGAATATTATTGTTCTATAAGAAACGACCAACAGGATGATTTCAGAGAGGCCTGGAGAGACTTGCATGAACTGATGCTGAGTGAAATCAGCAGAACCAGGAGAACATTATACACAGCAACAAGACTATACGATGATCAATTCTGAGGGATATGGTTCTCTTCAACAATGATGTGATTCAAACTAGTTCTTATTGTTCAGTGATGAAGATACTCATATACATCCAGAGAGAGGCCTGTGGGAACTGAGTGTGAACCACAACATTTTAACACTTTCTGTGAATATTTGCTTACATTTTGTTTTCCTTCTTAGGTTGTTTTTTTTTTTCTCTTTCTAGATCTGATTTTTCTTGTGCAGTAAGATAACTGTATAGATATGTATACATATATTGGATTTATCATATAATTTAACATATTTAACATGTATTAGACTACCTGTCATCTAGGGGTGGGGGTGAGGAGAAGGAGGGGAAAAATTTGGAACAAAAAAAATTTTTTTTTGCAAAAGTCAATGTAGAAAAATCACTCATATTTTCTGTAAATAAAAAGCTTTAGTTAACCAATTAAAAACAGTTTAAAAAGAAGAAGAAGAAGAAGAAGATATAAAGAATGGACCTTTCTTCTTTGCAAAGGTGAGAAATATTGAGGGGTAGAATACAGAATAAATGGCCAGAATTGATTGAACTGTTAGTATTGCTGAACTAGCCCTTTTTCTTTTTCTATTCTTTCTCAGGATCATACACGAAGTTTGAATTTGACAACTACTAAGAATGCACAAATGCATGCTGCTCTATTCAAGTCATTTCAGTCATGTCCAGCTCTTCACATGTGAACTCGTTTGGGGCTTTCTTGGCAAAAAATATTGAAGCGGTTTGCCATTTTCTTCTTTAATTCATTTTATAGGTGAGGAGCAAATTGGTTAAGTGACTTGCCCAAAGTCACACAGTAAGTGTCTTGCAGACAGATGAGTTTTTCTTACTTCAGACTTGGTATTCTTTTAATGTAATTTACTATAGTATGGCACCTTTTACTGCAATTTACTGTTATTAAATCAAGTTTTAAATGTTAAAGTTTTGGTGTATTAAAAATGAATCTGAAGTAATCGCACACACAACCATAGGATTTATGCTGTGGAAATTTCTGTTGATGACAATAAAATTCTGGTTTGTTGTTTATGCCTCAACAAAAGCCAAATTTAAAAAAAAACAGATGAATCCGAGATCTCTACATAAAGGGAAAGTTAAACTGGTCAGTTTGTATTCCTGTTCAAGACTAGAAGTTTGTGTGTGCACAGCATATTAAGTGATCTCTAAGCATCCTTCCAACTTGAACATTACAGCTGGAACTGACTAATGTCACTATCAGCTAAGTGATTTCTATCAATCAGTAAGCATAGCTGTAAGGATTCAGATGTTTATTTAACTGGAGAAGAAATCTCTTAACATAATAGCAGACCAAGGTCAGAGATTCAACTCTTAGGACAACACACACACACACACACACACACACACACACACACACAATCAGTCCTATACTAATAGAGCAGCATCTGTGTGACTTGTTTGTGAATTATTTGCTGTAGCATTATTTGAAGCTTTTTTTCCCTTTCAGGACCACTAACTGCCTCAGCACATGGAACAAATTCATTTCGAGTAGGGACCTGGAACAGATATGTAGAGGCTGCTTCTGGGAAAGCCAGTTTTGGGTCCTATCACTGCTAAGGGTCTAGTGGCTTAGATGAGTAGACCAAGCAGAACAATGTAGGCAATCTACCCTGGCCAGATGTAATCTTGCAGCTGCAATGATGAAGAAAATTAAATCATGGTAAGAGGTCTTTGTGGTGATGGTTCCACATCAGGGGTCACTGAAGCTTAATGAGAAAGGAGGAAGGCCTAGGGCCAGAGGACCATGAAACATGAAAGACCATGGAGAAGAAAAGTTCCCCACACACAACTTTTTATTTCTGGAAAGATGGTTCCTTAGAACCATTCTTAAAATCACGTTTTCTCTGAGGTACCACTACACACCTCTCAGATTGGCTGAGATGACAGGAAAAGATAATTGACAAATGTTGGAAGGGATGTGGGAAAATTGGGACACTAATACATTGTTGGTGGAGATGTGAACTGGTCCATCCATTCTGGAGAGCAATCTGGAACTGTGCTCAAAAAGTTATCAAACTGTGCATACCCTTTGACCCAGCAATGTTTCTACTGGGCTTATATCCCAAAGAAATCATAAAGGAAGGAAAGGGACCCACATGTGCAAGAATGTTTGTGTCAGCCCTTTTTGTAGTGGCAAGAAACTGGAAACTGAATGGATGCCCATCAATTGGAGAATGGCCGAATGAACTATGGTATATGAATGTCATGGAATATTATTGTTCTGTAAGAAATGACCAACAAGATGATTTCAGAGAAACCTGGAGAGACCTTCATGAATTGATGCTAAGTGAAATGAGCAGAACCAGGAGATCATTGTACAAGGCAACAAGGTTATACAATGACCAGTTCTGATGGAGTGGTTCTTTTCCAAAGCAAAGATGATTCAGGCCAGTTCCAATGATCTTGTGATGAAGAGAGCCATCTACACCCAAAGAGAAGATTGTGGAAACTAAGGGTGAATTACCACATAGCATTTTCTTTTTGTTGTTTTTGCTTGCTTGCATATTATTTTCTTTCTCATTTTTCTGGTTGACTTTATTTTTTTTTTTTGTGCATCAAGGTAATTATATAAATATGTATGCATATGTTGGATTTTACACACATTTTTACCATGTTTAACATATATTGGATTATTTGCCATCTAGAGGAGGGGTGAAGGGAAGGAGAGGAAAAGTTGGAACACAAGATTTTGCAAGGGTTAATGTTGAAAAATTATCCATGCATATGTTTTGAAAATAAAAAGCTTTAATAAAAAATACATGAAAAAATCAGGTTTGCTTATAAATAAAATACTCTGAAAAATAGCTTGTTGATTCTGAATGTGATATGAATTGAAACCTTTTCCTTCAACCTTTGGGATTGAAATTATGCATATTTTTTTCAAAAAGTTTTCTTCAGTTGAAGCAGTTGAGGGTCAAAGAATGGTACAAGCTTGGCATTATGGACATTTTCATATTCTTTAAGTAATATTTGTTACAATAAATATTCTTTGATATTAAACAGGAAAATATTCTCATTGAAGAATTTATGAGTGAAAAAGTTCAAATACATATGGTAGCACAAAACACTGAAACATTCCTTTGAGGTCATGTCTTAGGAAAATCCATTGAAGCAATTGGAGTTGTGTAAGATTGAAGAAGGGGCCAGGTGGTTCAGTGGAGTAAGTGCTGAGGCTGGAGTCACAAAGATTTAACTGAGTTCAAATCTGGTCTCAGACATTACTAGCTGGGTGACTCTGGGCAAATCACCCCTTTTTTGCCTCATTTTCCTCCTCTGTAAAATAAATGCTAGTGGTCTTCAAGTAAAGCCTGTCATGATGTAGTAAATAGAGTACTCAGACTAGTATTCAAATACTCTGGATTCCATTTAGTTGCATGGCTATTTCCCATTGTCAGGATAACAACAGGTACCTTTTCACAGGGTTGTTATGGGACTGAAATAAGACAATACATGTAAAACACTCTGCAGACTTATACAAAGGCCATTGCTATAGAGAGAATTCTTATTCAGGTGCAGCTTGGATTAGATGCCATCCGAAGTGAAAACAGGCAAGATATCATCTCCCTTCCTCATTCCACACTTGCTTCCTCCCCATTTTCTCCTTCCAATCCCAAATTCTTCAGAGAGGAATTATGACTTTCCCTTTGTTTCAGTACAAATAGAACCATGAATAACTCCTAACTTTTGAGTAAAACAAAGCTTTCATCTAATTCATTGCCAGTTTTGCAAATTGAGATTAATAGGAAAGAAAACGTTGAGTGGGAAAATATATTTAATTGTGTTCCTGCTTTACATTACCTTTTCTTTTTCTGAGATAACTGAGACCAAAGGGTGACTTGAGTTTAGAATTCGCTTGAATAAAACACCACCTAGTGGTAGTTAGAGATATGTTGAGAAGAGAGGTTTTTTAATACAGGAAAAATTCAAAATCTTGGTAATCAGTAGGCTTTAATAAAAATTTTGACTTTGAGGTTGTAGCTCCGATTTTTAGCTTCAACTGCAGACATATTTGTGTGAATTGTCTCTTATTGTGAAAGGTAACATTTTAAAAGGGCCAGTTCTATATAAACAAATTTCAAGTATTTGGGGGCCTCGTAGGTCATGAGTAGCATCTTTTAAGGATACTGTGATGGAGTGTAGAGGATGCTCTCAAGTGGTTTACAAGTCTAACTCTAGAAACCTGCACAAGTCTATATTTGCATGCACAGATATACAAGCCCAGGTACATAAACTTACACAAGAGACTAGACACAAATTCTGTCATGTTGTCCTTTGGGCCAGAGCTTCTTAAACTTTTTCCACTCGCAAATTCTTTTCACTCAGGAAATTTTTATGCGACCCCAAGTTACAGGTTTACAAAATAGGTCAGCAATTCAAATATTTGCTGTTAATTAATCATAAAGAAATTTATTTTAAAACAATTCTTTGGTGTATATATATAATTTTATTATTTATGAAAGACAAAAGCAAATTTGAATGCCAATGAGATGGATATACTTATTTATTTTTACTTAAAAAATTAAATCTTGGGAGAATTTTTGATACTTTTTACTTTCACAGTCCCCATATTCAATTACACAACCCTTTAGAGAGTTGACCCACAGCTTTAGGTTTCAGCTAAAGATTAAGGAGACAGGACAAGGGAATTCAAACAAAGATGGAAGAATCAAGCAGTTATTAGGGGACAAAATGAGGTAGGCAATCTGGTCAAGGCAAACCCAGAAATCAATGGTCTCAGTACACAATAGGCAGGAAACAGAAGTCAGGGCAAAGCAAAACTTAAGTTTCCAGAAGATTCATCTGAAATTAGTGTGTAAAAACAAGTTTTAAAGGGGCGAGATTAGATATTAAAAGACCACTAAGGAGGTAATTATAATAATACAAGAGTGAAGTAATACTATAAAGAGATTTTCATAACCCAGAAGTAGTCCTGCTTTCACAAATCCCTTATTTTTTTCATTTTATATATTGATTTTTATAGTTTATATATTTAATGACTGTCCTCCTGCTAGTTAGGGATTTTTTGGAGTGACATAATGTTTTTTGCTTTAAAAATTTGTATTTGTAGATATGAATATTTCTTGCATATTTGTATATAGAGTAATGAAAAGTTCAAGATGCTATAATAATTTTTTCATGTATATATAATACATATTTTATTTGTTTAGAAATGAGTGAATAAAACATTTATTAATCATTTATTATGTGCAAAGCACTATTTTAAGAGCTGGGGGAAAAAAGTAAGATATTCCTACTCTCAGGGAGCTCACATTTGGAAAGTATTTGCATGGGATGGAAAAGTCCCATGGGTTTCAGGATGCAGCAGCAAAGCAGAGAGCAATGCATCTTCATTTCTATTGTCATACCAGTTTCTGATGTTGAACCATTCGACACTGTATATAGAGAAGCATTATTGTTCCAAAGACTTTCAGGTTCAGGGCCCTGGGTCATTTCCATCAGGGAGTCAGAGGGAGGCTGATCAAGGTAGTCCTGGTGGTACTGTAGCTTGCTTGGTACAAGCTATTTCCTATCTCTGTCTCAGAGTAAGTACAGTGAGGCTTCAGCTATGATCACTTGGAGGTACAGTGACTGGCAGTTGCTAGGGATGGCTGCCACCTTCTCCATGGTGATGGCTGTGAGATCTGGGCTGGAAGCAGGACCAATTTTTGCAGAGAACAGAGGGATGGCCCACGGCTCTTGTGCCTCAATGCCCTTTGGTGGCAGGGGGCTAGCAGTTGTTGCTGGAGGTGATGAAGAAAGTGGATTCCTCCTTCACAATGATCTCTCCCCTCAATGATATCGATGGGGTCTGAGCTAGAAGCAGGTTTGGTAGTTTATGGGGCGTTGCTTACTATTCCCAAGGTTCTTGTGTTCAGGGTCCTGGGCTGTCCCAATCAAGATTTGAGGAGAAACAGTGGTGGCGTGATGGTGGTGGTGGTTTGACTTACTTGACTTCTTATGAACAGGTTCTTTTATCCTAGCATAATGTAAGCTCCTTGAGGGCAGAGCCTTTCTTTTTATTTGGTTTTGTATCCCCCAGTACCTAGTGCAAGCTCTGACATATATTTTAGGTGCCTAATTATTGTTGAATCAATGGGCCTCTGGTTGTGACAGGAGAGAAACCAGCCATCCAGTACAGTAAAAACAATGCAACAATATTTGTTAAATTCCAACTTTGAGCATCTATATAGTGGGTGTATTGGTGAGGGGAAAGACTGGGTTCAAGGAACCCAGTAAGGAGATTATTGCAGAAATCCAGGCATGGGGTGATACGGGCTTGAACTAGGGTGGTCAGGGTGTGAGTAGGTAAAAAGGGACAGATTTAAGAGATGAGAGAGAACAAAAAAAAAAACTTGATAATTGACCACACATGGGGGATTGATTATTCTGAGATTGGATAACTGAAAGAATGGAGCTGCCCTCAACAAATCTAGGGAACTTGAGAGAAAAGGGAGAATTAGAGACAAAGATAAAGAGTTCTCTTTTGTATATGTTGAGTTTGAGACGCCTATATGATTTCTAGGTAGGGATGTTCTGTAGGCAGCTAAGTGGTTCAGAGCACAGGGTACAGGTCTTTAGTCAGGAGGTGTTTGAAATCTGACCAGACACTTAGTAACTGTGTGAACTTAAGCAAATTCTGTTACCTTCTCATACTTCAGTTTCTTCATCTGTAAAGTGGAAATAATATCACCTACCTGAGAAGATTATATTGAGGGTCAAATGAGTTAGCAAACAAAAAGCACTCTACAAACCTGAAAACTAAAGATCCATATAAATCCTTAGCTATGCGATGATGGTGATGATGTCCAACAGGCTGTTAGTGATGCAGGACTGAGGCTCAGAAGAGAGGGCTGGGGAGTCATTTTTATGGAGGTGGTAGTTGAATCCAAACCATGGAAGCTGCTGAGTTCATAGAGATAGACCAACAGAGTGAAGGGGTCACATAGCCCTAAATATCTGAGGCTGAATTTGATTTTAGGTCTTCCTGACTCCAATCTAGTGCTCTTTCCATTGAGTCACCTAGTTGGATCTATAATTTTAACCATATTATCAAATGGGATCACACATGTACAGGACTTGGCAAACCTAAACCTATTTATAAATGCTCAAATGCTAGCTATCATCATTTTTATTAAATGAGTGCACCTTTTGCTAAAGCAGATTATAACTCGTCTATATCTCCCAAACCTGTGGAATTCTTCTGTATCTTTTTATTATTCCTTTATTTATATTCCAATGTGCAATAGCAGCAGAATAGGTTTTTTAATATCTCAAAGGTACCAACACTGAATTCTCAGTCTCTCTTTTAATGAGATTTGACTATCTTCCTTTTATGGTCATACAAGTTCTTAATGATGTCTTCTATTAAGACATCATTAGTACTTCCTCCTACCAAAGCTCTTCCATTACCCACCTACCGTTTTGCATTCTTCTCATATCCTTGTGTTCCATTATTGGTTGCAATATATTGATGCAAAAAAGACTGATTTTTATTCTAACAAACAATATAGGATCATTGATGTGTTATGTAGTTTCATTCATGAAACAGAAAGAAGTTAAAGAAATTTTTCTATTTAAAAATCTTAGTTTTAGAATTTCTTTTTGTTAATGATGCTAATTGATAAAAAGCACAGTGGCAACAACAATCCAACAGTTATGAAATAGAAGGTCCTTAAATATCATTTAGTTCAACCCCTCTTTTTTTTAATAGATAACAAAACTGAGGCTCACTGAAGTAAAGTGACTGCCTGAAATCCCACAGTTGATAAGTATCAGAGTCAGGATTCAGGCAGAGGGTGGCAGAATATACATCTTTGTCAGTATCTCACATTACTTTTGCAAAAATTAAACAGATTTTACAGTGGAAAGAAAATCATGAATAGTTATGAAAAGGCATAAATATTAAAAATTATATTCTATACTCTAATGCAATAAAAATAGTAATCAATGAAGAAAATATAGGCAAATGATACAAGCCTAGAGAGTAACATTACATGTGAAAATTAAAGTAAACTGAGAAACGATGATCTAAGCCTGATCAATTAGGCTAGCAGTAATCAGTAAATTGGATCAGCTACTTCCAACGATGACCAAAGACCTTGAAGTAGGACTTACCAGCTTTTATATAGTTTGGGGGAGTAAAGAATTGGGTAGGAGGGAAAGACGATGCAATTGGTTGGATATTGGGAATGAGGATCTAGCAACAACCCTCTTCTTCCCTTCTGTAACTAAGACATGTTCATTGTTTGAGTCCACCAGCAAGATTAGAGATAGTGGGCCAGAATTCTTTAGGTAACAAACCAGATATCCTTGAGGGATCATTTGATGATGTGAAGGTACTAGACCAGAATCCATGGTGTCCACCTACCTCCTTCAAGGATAATAAATTTTCTTAAGATTTAAGGCAACAGTGATTGGCAGGAGAACTAAACTTCTAAATTGGCTGGTAAGCAAAGAGACAAAGAAATGTGTCTTGAGCAAGCTTACAAAATGAAACAATAATACATGCTAGGATAAAGAATCAATTAACTTTTTCAATAAGTAATAAGATTATAAATAATGACAAGGTCAAAGAACAAACCATAGAAATAAGCATCAAACAAGCATTTAAGTGCGCACATAGAAGGCACTTAATAAATACTTCTTTCACTCAAGGAGTTTCCATTCTATTAGAGAAGATCATAATACATATATAAATACTTACAGAATAAATAAAAATAAAACAAGAGAAATCAAATAATTGTGGAAATCAAGAAAAAGATCTTCTGGTAGAGATGCATCTGGAAGGAAATAAAGGATTCTTCAAGGCAGTGAAGACAAAAAGA
Organism: Myrmecobius fasciatus; assembly: GCA_023553655.1. Taxonomy (NCBI): domain Eukaryota; kingdom Metazoa; phylum Chordata; class Mammalia; order Dasyuromorphia; family Myrmecobiidae; genus Myrmecobius; species Myrmecobius fasciatus. The sequence continues at coordinate 139,779 of JAJPUD010000629.1, read as the reverse complement.
GTCATAGGCACAAAGATTTGGAAGACAAAGAACTATATGCAAGTAAGGCTAATTTACCTAGATTATAGAGTGTGAAAAGAAGTAATATAAGCTTGGACTATTGCAAAAGGCTTTTAAAAATTAGCAGAGAAACTGATATTTTATCCCAGACCTACAAATAAGAAAACGTCATTTCAGCAGCTGTGTAGAGGATGATTTCAAGAGGAGAGACATAATTTAGAGGACCCAATCAAGTGATGATTGCCAGATCCCTGGTAAGAGATGATAAGGACCTGAACTAAGGTCTCTAGCAATGGTCACCTGATTGGTATCATAGGTTAAGTCTTGACATTTCTAACTTTACAATGTCACTCTCAACTGTGCCATGCTTACTATTCTTAGAGCAATTAGTTCAATATAAGAGAAAAAGAAATTGAAAGTAATACTAGATTTTTATCTTCACTCAGAGAAAATTTTGTGGAAAACACGACCTCAGTTTAGACAAGATTGGATTAATTTTAAACATATAATCATTTTGGCTTTATATGATCTCTGAAGAAAATATAAAAACATTAAACGTTACAGTTATATAGATAATCTTAGAAAGTCTTAGTTGGGTGGAAATGAGGCAGAAAAGTAGGGGAAATCTCAGGATCCAGAATCAGTAAGGAACATTTCCCAATACTATACATTTCACCTGCAAATAGCTTGACTCTGGGTCCACCTGCTGGTGCAGGATTTTCTTTACTGCAATCATAGAGGAAGGTATGCTTTTCTTTTCCAGGCTGAAAGGTCAATGACACTTTTCTTTCTTCTCAAAATTCTTTCTCCCCTCCCTTCTAGCTACAGGTGGATTCCCCTTCCTGGCAATAATGAAAAATTCCTGAATGATGCTTATAGATAGCACTAAAACAATCTGAACTATTCAGTAATGCTTAATCTACATCCAAGTGACTTGGACCAATACCAGTATTGTTTCTGGTGTCATCTCTTTTCCTGTATTTACTTTCCTGTGTCTGAGGAATTTAATTAGTGACAGGCTGCTACTAGGAAATCTAAGGACCACAAACTAGGTCAGTAGACTAGATCCTAAATACTCATTAAGGATGTCCCTAAACAAAGCAAGTTTTCCTACAAATGTATGTGCATATATATTTTTTTGCCAGAATCAGAGATAGCAGATTAGTGGAAATCTATCACCATTGCAAAAAAAAAAAAAAAAAAAAAGCCTTAGTGTTTTCTTACTGATAGGGTAGAATATTACATATATTCATACATATGTATGCACATATATATGTGTATATACATACATATATATGTATAATTGAGCAGGCACAATATGAATCTAACTGCCAATTATTTTTCAAAGTGCCTTTAAATCTCAGCCTTCAAAAATCCAAATTACAACTAACAAGAATTAGTCTCTTTCTTACTCTTGGGTACAATTGACATTATAAACTCATCCATGAATAGGCAGGATCTTGGAATTAGAATAGAGGTTGATAGATTTATTTACTCAGTAGGAGGTAGAATCTATATGAGGAGCAAGATTTGGACTTAGATCCTCTGACTGCAGAATCTATGCTCTGTGCTCTGTACCAGAATTGCTCTCTATTTCTATGTATTGGGGCAGTTAGGAGGCACCGTAGTACAGAGTGCTAGCCTGGAATAGGGAGGACTTGAGCTCAAATGTGACCTCAGAAACTTATTGTGTGATTCTGGACAAGTCCCTTAATACTGTTTGCCTCAGTTTTCTCATCTATAAAATGAACTAGAGAAGAAAATGGCAAACTACTCTAGTATCTTTGCCAAGAAAATCCAAAATGAGGTCACAAAAAGTTGGACATGACTGAAAAACAACTGAACAATAACTGATACCAAGTGAAGTAGAATGACAAAAATAGTGTGATTACTATAATGTAAGAAGACATAACAATTTAGGATGATTTTTTTCCCCAAATGATTCAACATAGAATTCTTTTACATAGAAATTTCCTTAGTCCACACAAGATATGAAGTTACATGACTTATATTTATATATAATTTTTCCTAAGCGTATCTGTCATTATAGCAATTGATATTTGTATAATGTTTCAACAACACCTCTGTGAGGTAGACACTAGAAGAATTCTTCTCTTCATCTGATACTAGACCTGAAGAAATTGAGGCTCAAATATATCAAGTCCCATGTCCCATGCCATAAATATCTGTTGGACATTTTGGACAAGGTATTCTGGAGGCATCGCAAAGTTAACATGTCCAAATATGAATTGATTCTCTTTATTTTCCTTTCATCTTAAAAGGACTTCTTTTGCACATCCCTCTTTCTGTTGAGGATGCTGCCATTCTTTCAGTCACAGAGGAATGCAATTTCAGAGTCATCCTTAGCTACTCACTCTCCCTCACCCTTCTATCCAATCAGTAGCCAATCTTATTGATTTTACCTCCACAACCTTTCTTATAGCTGCCTCTTTCTCTCCACTCACAAAGCTACCACTAGATAATTGGTTTTCCTGCTTCATCTCTCCCCATCCTATTCATCCTCCATATATCTTCCAGTGTTTTTTTCCTAAAGTAAAAACCTGACCATGTCACTCTTTCTTAGTAAACTCCACTGGTTCCTTTATTACTCTAAGATCTAATATAAATACCTTTGTTTTGCATTCTTAACCTTTTACAACCTACCTTTCTAGTCTTATTATATATTCCTCCTTTTCACAAATTTTGGTTACAGCTTAATTTTCCTCATTTTCCCTCCCTTCCCCATTCCCATGCGTGGATTGTACTCCACCTTCACGTCTAGCTCTTAGAACTCCTACTTTCTTTCTTTCTTTCTTTTTTTCTTTCTTCACGTCTAGCTCTTAGAACTCCTACTTTCTTTTTTTTTTTTGCTGAGGCAATTGGGGTTAAGTGACTTGCCCAGGGTCACACAGCTAGGGAGTGTTAAGTGTCTGAGGTCAGATTTGAACTCAGGTCCTCCTGACTTCAGGGGTCCCCCACTGCACCATCTAGCTGCCCCCCCCCACTTGCTTTAAAAGCTTAACTTGGATGTCTTCTCCTCAATGAAGCCTTTCTGATCTCCTCAGCTTCTAACCAGAGTCTTGAGTTCTTTATCTGTAAATTGAGGGGGTTTGATTAGATGCCCCTTGAGATTACTTTCAGCTCTATGTCCCCTATTTTATGATACTCTGTTATACTTTTGTCTTTATTTTCATAGCAGCTGAGCAATTAGTAGGTTCTTAGTAAACACTTATTGATTGATACATCATCATTGACTTCATCATCATCATCACAATGATTAGTGTTGGGATTCAAATCCAGGCCTTCCTGAGCCCAAATTAATTATCTGTCCATTACATCCCGTGAAAACCTAATTTATCCATCATCATTGAGAAATGAGGAATACCAAATAATGGTCTTTCCCATTAAATGACAGAAACTCAGAAGCAATGTAGCAGAGATAGCTAGATTGTGCAGTAGATAGTATCTTAAGAGTCAGGAGAACCTGAGTTCAACTCCAACTCCAATATTTACTCTGGATAAGTCACTTAACTTCTGCCTGAAAATGAGATGATATTTATAAAGTGTTTTGCAAATTTTAAGGCATCATAATAAATGCTAACTACTGTTAATGGATAGAGATTTAGAATTAGGAAAACCTACATTCAAATCCTGCCTCTGGCACTAAGGATCTGTATGACCCTGAGCAAATCAATTAGCTCCAATGTGTCTCGGTATATATGCTAACATATGGTTAGGTAAATTTTAAAATAGTGTAATTCCAATGTCTGAATTTTATTTAAAAATTTAAATTTCAAAATAATGTCATTTTTATGAAATGAAATAATGTGTATAAAGCACAATTGCTAATATTTAGGTGCCAATAATAAAATCCTTGTCCTCAAATAACCGATATTTAGGCAACAAGCAAACAGTAAAGGTACTAATCTGAACAAAATTTGACCTAATAGATATCATTGGTACCTAGTTGAATGAAACTCCTACTTGAACCTTGGCTTTGGATAAGTAAAATATATTCAAAATAAACAGAATATGTTAGAGGGGAAAGGGTATGGAACCTCTGCTTATACAGGATGTGTATCCAGTTGTGGCAATCCGGGAACAAAAGATAAGCATGAAGCTGGAAAGATAGTTTGGGGCCAAGTTGTGAAGGGCTTTAAAATCCAAATGGTGGAATTTCTTTTTGGGGAAATGGCTAAACAAGTTGTAGTATATGAATGTGATGGAATATTATTATGCTTTAAGAAATGATGAGCAGGATGGTTTCAGAAAAGACTTATATGAATTGATGCAAAATGAGGTGGGCAGAACCAGAAGAATATTGTATACAGTAATAGTGATATTATACAATGATTAACTGTGAATGATTTAGCTATTCTCAGTAATACAAAGATCCAAGACAATTCTGAAATACCTATCATGAAAAATGCTATCCATGTTCAGAGAGAACTGATAGAATCTGAAGCATAGTTTTTAAAAGCTTTTTCTTTATTTTTCTTTTTTTAATCTATGTTTTCTTTCACAACATGACTAAGATGGAAATATATTTTACATGACGGCACATGTATAACCTTTATCAAAGTGATTGCCTGGAGAGAGGATGAGAGAATTTGGAATTCAAAATAAAAAAAAAGCCAAAGATTAAAAATTATTATTACATGTAATTTTGAAAAAAATATTAACTTTTTAAAAATGTCTGAGGGATATTTAGTTTAAAATGTCCAACAGGCAAAGTGATATAGGACTGAAGCTGGAGAAACTGGAGCTAGATGAGCTGGTCTCTGAGTCATCTGAATAAAGTCAATAATTAAACCAATGGGAGATGATAAGGTTGCCAAGGAAATATGTAAAAAAGAGAAAAGAAGAAGATCCAGAGCAGAGTATCCATAAACACCCACAGTTATGGAGCATGATAGAGGAGGAAATAAGCATTTATATGGTGCCTCCTATTTCCAGAAACTGTTCAAAGTGATTTACAAATATTAAGTCATTTGATCCTCACAATAACCCTGCAAGGTAAGTAATATTATTACCTCCCTTTCATAGCTGAGGATACTGAAGCAAGCAGAAATTAAGTGACTTGTCCTGAGTCACACAACTAACAAATGTTAGAGGTCAGATCTGAGGAAGCAGAAAGGGAGCAAATAGTGCCATGAAAAATTGAGAGGAGAGTTTCCAGGAGGAAAGTGTGGTCAGCAGTGTCAAATACATGATGAAGACCAAGAAGGACCAAGAAGAGGACTGAGAAAAGACTACTAGATTTATCAATTAAGAGATCTTTGGTAACTGAAAAAAAAAAAAAGACAATTTCAATTTAGTGATCTGGATGGCAGCTAGATTTCAAATGGGGGAAGAGCAAGGGAACTGAAGGCAGCCATTGTATATAGGTTGGTTTCTCCCCACTCCCCTTCCCCAGGAATTTGGGTAAGAGAGAAACAAGAAATATAAGATGATAGTAAAGAAATGGTAGGGTCAAATGTGAGTTTTTAAAGGAGAGGATAAAGTTGGGCATGTTTGATGTTTGTAGAAAAGGAACTAGTAAATAGAGAGCGATTGAAAATTAGAGAGGGAAGTGAGATAATTGAGGGGGGCAAGTTGTTGGAAAAGATCGAAGGAGATAAAATCAAGAGCATATAAAAGGGGATGATCTTGGGCAAAGGTATGAGCCACCTCATTATCAGAGAATGGGGGAAAAGAGGAGATTCTGGGAGATGGTGTCTAGCAATTTTAGGATGAAAAGAAGAGGAGAATGGGTAGCTTGGGGAGTAAAGTGAAAAGAGAGGTCTTCAGTTTAGAAGGGCAAGAGAAAGTGTCAAGTTCAAATCCTGAGTCTTCACTTTCCTAGTTTTTTAATCCATTGTCCAACTCAAGAAAGCAGTTAGAAAATTTCACTTCTGGCTCTATGCCTATATCTCCTAAACTACACCCATGCCTGGAAGGCCTCCTTCCTCTCTCAACTAGCCAAAAGCTCTTCCTTTCATTGTTGAAACAGCTCATGGAAGTTCCACTTCCTTCAAAAAGCCTCTTAGTAACTGGAAAAAGAAATGGCAATCCCAGCTCCCACCCACTCTCTTTTTAATGTGTCATTACTTCCTTTAAATTCACACTCCAGAAAATACACTACTTTGCTGGCCAAGATGACAGATGCTTTGCTTATATGTTTAAATATTTATTCAATGTGGTAATTTCTACATCTATTCAGGCACAAGGGGGCTGTGAGCTATATCAATAAAATCACTATGGATTCTTGAAGTTAATTTTGATGGCATTTCATTAATGTGAGTGTGCAAAGATCCTATCTGGACCTGACTATAGATGCCTTGAAAGAATGCATTATATCTCTATTTGTAGAGTCAGCAAGGTACAGTGGAAAAAATATTTTATTTAGAGACAGAGGACCTGGGTTCAAATTCTAGTTCTTCCAACTTTTTATTTGGTTGATTATGGGCAAGTCCATTTAACCTCTTTGATTCTCTTTCTCATCTATAAAATAATGGCATAGGATTAAATGACATTTAAAGTCTCTTCCAGTTCCAAAGTTATTATCAAACTTTTAATATGATTTAATTTGAATTTAATATGAGACATCTACAAACAGGAACTTAGCAAATTATTTAATATTAGAGTTGAGAGGAATGAGAAATTGTTTGACTCAGTCTCCTCATTTAACAGATGAAGAAATTGAGGCCCAGAGAGAGCAACTGACTTGGCCAAAGTCATACAGCTAGTTAGACTTAAAAAACAAATCATGGCATTACTAGTTTGGAGACTTCTCCACTGAATTGGCAAATTACATTTCCCAGGAAGGACTAAGCCTCCTAGACTTTTTTCTCTGCATTCAGTATCAAGTCTTTCTTGTTCAGATTGAATTTCAGTGAATTACTTTGTTTTTCTTCTTTCTTTCTTTCTTTCTTTCTTTCTTTCTTTCTTTCTTTCTTTC
>JAJPUD010000629.1:108427-129995 GCA_023553655.1 Myrmecobius fasciatus | reverse complement strand
CCTCCTCCTCTACCTCTTTCCCTTCTTCTTCTCCTCCTCTTCCTCCTTCTTCTTCTTCCTTCTTCTTCATTTCACACTGTCTTTGAAAATTATCTTTTCCCTTCTAGTTTGCATTGTTACATAGAAGAAACACAGGAAACACAGGAAGGCAATCCCTAAGACAGCTGGTTTCCCTTTGCAGTTCAAGAGCTAAAAACCACTTTTAAATTAAAGATCAAAATCTAAATGGAAAGAGATGAAGAAATTCATTGTAACCTTAACAAATGCTCAAAGGATAAAAAAATTGACCTTCGATTTGAAAAGTAAGAATTTTAAAACCTCACAAAAAAAGGTGTTGGATTTTTTTTCCTGATGCCATGACCTTGTTCAAGAATCTACCAAGGCCTTCCATTATCTGGCTCCAATCCTATTTCCCTCTAGTCCATGACATGAACTCTTCTCTAATTAGGTCAATGTCTTTATTGTCTTTGCAGGGCACATATTGTACACATTCTTGCCTTTGTTCCTTTTCTGATATGGTTCACTTGACCCAAAGAGATTTTCTTCCTTCCTTTTCTCCCCCCTCACCAATTCTACTCATCTTGCCAGTCCCAGCTTTGTCTTTCCCCCTGACTACTGTATTCCAAGCCATTGTGCAAAATCACAACTGAAACAGACCCCACAGTCTAATTTGCCTAAGATCACATACAGCTAGTTCTTTCTTATCCATGAGATTGTATAACCAGCCAGCTCTGTCTTAAAAATTCAACCTCCAATTTCATAATACTTGAATTTAAAGATAGAATACCATGAATTCTAAGGAGCAGTCTACATTTAGTCACCTCCAGAACTTTATACCTTTCCTGAAGCCACATGCTTAAACACAGAACCTATAGTGTTCCAGTTGCACTGGAACTGGAAGATTTCCCTCATCTTTCTTTGCTTTGTGGTTTCTAAGTCAGCTCAGATCCATCATCTTCTGGACTTCCTAAGTACTAGTTCCTTCCCTCTGAGATTACCTCCATTTTAATATTTGTATCTACTAGGTATATGGTTACTAGCATACTGCCATTCCCTTTATAATGTGAGTTCCTTGAGGGTACATAGCACAGTGCCTGACTATACTAAGTATTAAATATAAGCTTTATGATTTAACTATAGAGAAGATATTATAAGCCCCTTGAATTCTCCTTCTTTTCAGCTTCCTCTCTTTCCATCTTTCTTTGTATCTTTCTTTTTTAAGGGCCTTTATAAGCAGGTGCTTAGAGCCTGGTCAGGCATTGCAGGCAATTGCAAAATTGCAGGATTACCATTTCATCTCAGGCCATTGCCAGTCATTCTGACTTTAATGAATCTGGAAGGAAGAGGAAGGCTGACAACTTTGTGCCATTCTGTTGCATTTAAATCCAATTTACAGATAAGTCAAGATATTAACTGTGATGTCATTGATCCTCTGAAAATAAAGGGTGAACAACAATGTGCTACTTGTTTTTTTTCCATTCTTGAGGTCAAAAAAACATAATTTTTACATTTTTATCCTTTTATACTTAAGAGCTAATTCTGAGCTCAAATAGGAATGAATGGAAAGAGCAATGAGCTAGAAACTTCAGACTTCAGACTTGCCTCCAATACTTACTATGCTACTTCTGCAAAATGACTTAACTTCAATGAACCACAGTTTCCTTAGCAATGCTTCAATGTATACATGGCCTCACTAAAGTAGATACTCCCTCCAATGGTAAAGATGATAATATACCTACTTTATTCCATACTCTTTCACCCTGTCAACTTGGAAATTCCTATAAAGATCCACCCAGAATGATGGAGAATTATGTGTTTATCAGAATATCATTTGAACTATGCATGACTGGCCCACTTCCTTTTCCAATCACACATTTCTCATTTTTAAAAGTTAATTCTTGCTCATAGGTCATTGTTGATAACACATTACTGATTATGTATCCCTAACACATTTCTCTACGTTGTTGTGTAGGTCATCCCCAATTTTGAATTGAAATAATTTTATTTTCCATGGTTTTCAGGTATATAGTTAGTTCCCTGGAGGAATACTAATATTAAATGGATGGTTCATTTCAAAGAGAAAAATTCCACAGTTTTAAAAGGTGTATCTATAATATTTGTCTAAGATCCATACATATATATTGATTGGCCTACTCAATGCATTATATGTCTAACAATATATCATAATGCAGGCAATAGGAATTGTCATCTACTTAATTTTTCTGGGGTGGATCGTTTTAACATTTTTGAATGCTTGAGGGTTTAGTTGATAGGACCCTGTAAATGATGCTTTGTGTAATCAGCATATTGAGCAGAATCATTCAAGAACCTCTTTCTATAGAGAATCCTTCTATTTGGAATCTGTGCTAGACAGCTTCTATAAGTGTGGCAGATATCTTTGGTGAGCTTTTACTTCTACCCGTTTTATGCTTTTCTTGATACTGATTATGAAAAGATAACTGAAAAAAAGATGCCTTTATTGCAATTATCAATCTTCTATGACATTTACATATACATAGGAGACACTTTTAATTTTGCTCTACTCAATTTCTTAAAAAAAAAACAACAACCATATTGTATTTTGATCTTCTTTCGGGCAAATGAATGAATATTAAAATGTTATCTGATATAAAATGTCATTTGTGAAAGCCTGTCAGCATTCTGAAAGAACTTAATATATAGTCTAAAAATTCATGATTCTTTAAAAAAATTTATTTTATCCTTTATAATTACCAAGCAATTTTTTCTACCAAAGGAAAAGAAAAAAACCTTCATTACAAATGTTCATATTTAAGCAAAACAAATTTCTTGATTTTTTTTTTTTTTGCTGAGGCAGTTGGGGTTAAGTGACTTGCCCAGGATCACACAGCCAGGAAGTATTGAGTGTCAGAGGCCAGATTTGAACTTAGGTCCTCCTGATTTCAGGGCTGATGCTCTAACCACAGCAAAACAAATTTCTTTGTTGGCTATTTCCAAAAAAGTCTAATTTTGGATCTTGAATCTATCATTTCTTTGTTATGTCAGGAGTAACATGCTCAGTCCTCTGGAATACTGGTTGGTCATTACATTGATCAGATTTCTTTAAAAGGCATTTTTCTTTACAATGTTACTATTATGTTCCTGGTTCTACTTATTTCACTCTGTATCAGTTCATGCATGTCTTCCTAGGTTTCTTTTAAACTGTCCCTCCCATCATTTGTATAGAACACTAGCATTCATTCCATTCCTATACAATGATTATCTATCATTCCTTAAACAGATGGGAACTCCATAGTTTCCAGTTGTTTGTACCACAGAAAAGAGCTACTTTAAATATTTTTGTTCATATGGGTTTTTTCCCTTTAATCTCTTTTTGGTATTTATGCCTAGTAACAATATAATCAGATGAAAAAAAATAAGATTCTTAGTACTCTTTGCTGCCTTTCCCAACATACTATAGAAGAAGGGAACTGATCTTAGTGTTGATACACACCTCTTCTTAGTTTTCCAGGTAGATCTTCACAAGGCAATCTGTCATCAGGCCCATTTTCAAAGTCTTCTCATCTTGGCAGAACCTGCTGGAGCTTGTACTCCACAGGCATTGGTTTTAAGAACCCTCTTGTTTTAATCACAAATTGTGTAATCATCACATTGTGATATTCAAACTATTTTGGAAATTTTGAATCTGTAATTAATTTAATGTGAAATGAAACATCTTAGATTTAAATATCCTGTAGCCACAGAACTCAGTGAAACATTGATCATATATGGGAGATCTGGCTTGTAAGACAATTACCTCATACCTTGCTATAAAATCTGTCCAAAGTTTCACTTCTCAGATTACATAGCTATTTGGCCACCCTGTGCACATTGACGTCAAAAAGAATATCTTCCCTGAGCCCTTCTTCCTGGCCTTATGTTGAACTGAAGTTAATAGGATGATGGAATTTGAATTCAACACAAAATTGTAACTACATTGCTATATTGATTGTATTTTCTATTACTTGACAAATTTCAAGTAATTTTGCTTTTAAGATTGTAAAGAAGACCCCCCAAATCTGCTTTATCATGAAGGGAGTACACTATAATATATTCTTAATATAAATCAAAACCAAGTGTTGTTTCTTTTTTGTTTTCATAATAGACCTGAGTATTAGACATAATGTAGTAAATATTTGAATATTTCAAGGCTCAATTGATTCACATGCATGGAAACTCCTTCCATCCATATAGATCACAACCTCTTGATGCTTTACCAGACCATCTTACTGTGTTGCTATTGCTGAAAAAAAAAAAAAAAATCAGCATGAATGATGATTTCAGGGGCCAGTGAAAATTTGCATATGAAAAAGGCATACAAATCCATATGTCAATGACTTTTATAAAATGTTAACACTGACTCTCAGGCACTATTTTATATTGTAGCTAAGCAGACTATTCCCTACAGCAACTAAATAGCTCAGTGAATAAAGCATTGATCCTGAGGTTAGAAAGACCTGAGTTCAAATGCAGCCTCAGATACACACTAGCTGTGTGATCCAGGGCAAGTCACTTAATCTCTAATTGCCTTAATCCACTAGAAAAGGAAATGGCAAACTATTGCATTATCTTTGCTAACAAAACCTCATAAACTATATGGTCTACAGGGTGATGAAGGGCCAGATATGACCGAATGACTGAACAACAAGTGACTTGCCTAGAGAGACTATAAGCAGTTGATAGTGAACTGGTCCCAGAGTCAGGAAGATAAGGTTCAAATCTCATCTCTGACATATACTTATTGTAGACTCTGGCCAAATTAATCTTCCAGTTCTTCCAGGAAACCCTCTAAGGCCATTAAATTGCAGACAAGTTGCAGCTTTGCAATTGTAAAAAAAAATTCTTACTAAATGACCCCTACACCAGTTTTGGATTGAAAACCCCAAAGTAAACAAAACTATTGTCTACTGAAATTGATTCTCTAGATTTCAAACAATGGGATAGAAAAGAGATGTCTCCCCGTTCACAAAATGTTGTGCCCTAATTTAGGAATGCTCTCCAACCCCCCTCCCCTGACCCCTCCAAAAACCTCCATAGCCAAGCCTTTTTTTTTTCTTTCACTGAAGATGGCATAATAGGACCACACACACAATTTGGAGATTTAGCCAGTCCTATACATTGTTCCAGGCATTCTGTCAGCAGATTTTAGATTTCCCCCCAGTTTTTAGGCTTACAGGGCACTATGGAGAGGAACTAAGGAAGAATGTCTAAATAACAATAATGAAATTTTAAAATTCTATTTTTTCCTTATTATGTAATTTACATGATCTCTCTGTTAGAAATAATGTATACACCCTCTGGTGGTCAATATAATATGGTTAATTCTCCTGAACATTAACTCATGTTCTGAAAAATGTAGCGGCCATAAATACACTTTTATATCTAAACATTTTTATAGGGGGATCATTATGCTTTCTAGGCATATACTAACCAAGTTTCATGCATACAGTTTAGATCAGAGAAATGAGATGAAAGCAAATCAAATCTTTCCAGCATGGACATTTAAGGGGGGAAAATCATTTAATACATGTGAGACACTTTAAACATATTCACTATGCCACAGCAACAAATAGTCAATTTGAAAATATAAATATGATTTTAAAATAGAAATTCTAATGTTAGCTTTGCCACTATCTACCTGCCTAGGATTGAAACTTTCCAAGGGGCAAGAAAAATTATGAGCTTTATTTCTTTAGATGGAGACATTGTGATGCAGCAGAAAGACTTGTAGGTCTAAAGAAAAGTCTGAATCTCAGCTCTGCCATTTACTATCATTGTAACTTTAAGCAAGCCACTTAACCTTTGCGAGTCTGTTTCAACATCTAAAACATGAAAGAATTGGACTTAGAAGCTTTCTAAGATGCCTTCTAGTTGAACATTATCCTTTTTACTCATCCTCTTCTTGATGCTCAGCCGTATCCAAAGGCTCAGTAGAAATAGTACTGATGGATGGAGAAGAAAGGATAATGGGGTAAATTATGAAAGAGCTGCACTTAGCCACAAGGTCATTTGAATCTGAAATGGAAACATAATTAGATGTTTCTGGAAGAAAAAAAATACAGAGAACTTAAATGGCAAAATCACACAGGACACACAGAGTTCTCTGCGCTAGAGATTAAGAAGTCCCATGATTCTGCTGAAATTACACAGTTTATTAAAGATTTCTTGAAGAGTCAAATCAAGAAGAATTATAATTCTTCCTAGCTGGCTTTAACATCAAAGATCTTGGGTATGTAAGTGATTGTCCATTTAGGCGATGCACACACCCTTACACAATATGTGTATGTATGTGTGTATATATACAGATATACATAAACATTAAAAAGTGCATTACCCCCCAAATATAAAATAATTTGCCAATATTTATGTTGTGAATATAAAATATATTTTTAGTTCTTTCTACATCAGTCAATAGCAATACTATTTGGAAAGCTGTGCGTACAACACTGGGATTCCTGATACTTGAAGATGTGTCTGTATGAGAAAGTGTTACAATTTTAAGTTCTAGTTATTGCTACATAACAACTGCTATGCTAATCAACTTCATTCAAAACTGAAAAACAAACCAATACTTGCCAAAGGATTGAATCAGTTTTGTTTTAAAATCTTCAAACATATAAAAAATAAAGAATTAGCTTTAAATTCATCTTTGTTGATAAACAAACTTTAAATGAAAATGACAAACTGATGTTTTCAGGGAACCTGAAACTACTATATTAATATACATTTTCGATTTTACTTAACTGGAAAAATTCTGTCTATGTCATAGTATATAAGTACTCCTTTAATATCCTAAATTTGAAATGGAAAATTTAAATGTTTTAGTAAAAGATGCTTCTTATTTACTAAATCACCTAGTTATGAAACAGTGAAATAATGGTTGGGTGAACAGATATTTTTATATATATCTATTTTAGAGAAAAAATAATTTAAAATCCTATTTTAAAGGTCCATAATACAGTGAAGCTAAATAATATAAAATACTTTGTTACAGTGAAAATATGTTTATATATTATATATTACATACTACATGCCATATTGAATTTTTGATTGAAAACATAAGTGCTTTGGAAATGCAATTCATCTTTGCACTACTTATAAGCAAATGAGAATATAACTGGTAAAAACCACTTATGGTCAACACTTATTTATACTGAATCTTTAACTCGAAGAATATTACAACGTGTCCAAGTAGTCCTAACAGAAACATGACAAATTCAAACTTGAATCATATACTATTATGAAAACTAATGTTGGTTGACATATGCATAGTACATATCTCAAGTAAACAGGAAGTATTTTATTTAAAAGGATCAAACAATTTAAAGGACTTGTTTGGATAAGATCCAGTAGAATTTTAAGTGATTGAGGGAAATACACTAATGTCAAAGTAATATTGCAGCTGCAGGGTCTTAAAGTTTATCCTGATATTACAGATAAATAACTGTAGGCCATAAACATCTAGTCTGTTATTCATTCATTCATTTAAAAAGCATTTATTAAGTCAGGTGCTATACTAAGTACTGGGGATACAAAAAGTCCCTGCCCTCAAGGCATTTATAAAGAGAGAGAGAGACAACATATAAACAAATATATAAAAAGCAAATTATATACAGAATAAATAGGAAATAATTAACAGAGGAAAAGCACTAAAATTAAGACGGGTTGGGAAAAGCTTTCTGTAAAAGATGGGATTTTAGTTAAACTTAAAGAAACCATGGAAAGGGGCAGCTAGGTGACAAAGTGGACAGAGCACCAGCCCTGAAGTCAGGAGGACCTGAGTTCGACCTAAGACATTTAACACTTAGCAGTGTGACCCTCGGCAAGAAATTGCCTCAGCAAAAAGACAAAACAAAACAAAAAATGGAAGTCAGTAGGCAGAGTGAGAAAATGCTGGGAGCCTGGGGATGAAGTGTTTTGTTTCTGGAACAGCCAAGGGACCAATGTCCCTGTATCCAAGACTATGTATCAGGGAATAAGGGTATAAGAAAACTAGAAAGGTAGGAAGAGGCTAGGTTATGAAATGTTTTGAATGTCAGAATATTTTATATTTGATCATGAAGGCATTGGAATTTATTGAGGAGAGTGCCACGGTCAGACCTGTGCTTTAGGAAAATCACTTGTGGCTGAATGCGGGATGGATTGGCATGGGAAGGCTACTACCAGAAGGCTACTGCAATGAGTGAAGAGCTGTTGGTATAGAGGAGAGAAGGAGGCATTTATAAGAAATTCTACTGAGGTGAAATCAACAGGTCTTGGGTCTATTAAGGAAAAAGCAACATGTGCACAGGAATTTAAATGAAAATATATTCCAAGTAGGCACAAAGGGATTGGGGAGGGGAAGGGAGGGAGGGGGGGAGTGGGTGCCAGCCACTAGGGAGAAGGATAAGGAAAGGCTTCTTGTAGGAGTGGACCCTTCTGCAGTACTTTGAAGCAAAGTAGGGATTCTTTCTACCAGGAAGTTCCCTGAAAGAGAGGTATCAACCCATGCATTTGTCTTCTCATGCTTTCCATAGACAAAATTCGCTCTATACATATCATTTGATATATGATTGAGCCATGCTACAGACAGTACAGTACAGCAAATCCAAAATTTGCCGAATATTTCTCCTTAGATAAAATATCTCACAACTTGACAAAAGTATTGATAAAAGATTGATCACATGCATAAATTATGTCTTTTAAACTTGAGAAAACCTGGTGAAGTAGATAAAGTGCTGGGTTTAAAGTCAGAAACACTAATTTCAAATTCAGCCTCTGATAATGTGAGTTTCCATAAATCACTCAACCTCTATTCCTTAACAGCTCTCTATTACTCACTATTACTAAGAGCTCTCTATTACTAAGTCATAGGCAATTATGATCTACATTGGTGGAGGGAGTTTCCCACACTTGTATGAAAACTAGACTTTTTGTTGTTGTTCAGTCCTTTTCAGTTGTGTCCAGCTCTCCATGACCCCATTCCGGGTTTTCTTGACAAAAATACATCAGTGGTTTGTCATTTTCTTCTCTGGCTCATTTTACAGTTGAGGAAACTGATACAAACAAGGTTAAGTGACTTGCTCAGGCTCACACAGCTAGGGAGTATCAGAGGTTAGATTTGAATTCAAGAAGATTTCTTCCTTATCCCAAGCTTGGCATGCTATCCACTGTGGCACTTCATTGCCCAACTATACCCACCTTATAATTTTTTTACTTTATTATTTTTATTTTTCATTTATTTAATTTAAAACTGTGCTTGTCACAAAGTTCCTCACTGACCCATCAAAAAAAATTTCTCAATTCATATATCTAAATAATCCAGCAAAACAAATTCCCATGTTATCCATGTCTGAAAATACACAATTCTTTCTGTATTTTAAGTTTGCCACTTCTCTCTTAAGAATGAGTTATATGTTTCATCTCCATTCTTTGGTAATAGTAGTTTATCATTATATTAATAAAGTTTTTCAAAGTTGTTTTTCTCTATAATGTTATCATTGTGTATATTGTTCTCCTACTTCTGCTTACTTCATTCTGCATTAATTCTTAAAGATCTTCCAAGTTTCACTTGAAATTGTCTATCTCATTATTTCCTATGGCACAATAATATTCCATTATATTAGCAAACCACAATTTGACTGTTTTCCAACAGAATACTTCATTAATTAATCATTTTTGGCTACCATGAAAAGAGCTTTTGTAAATTATCTTGCACATATAGATCTTTTCCCTCTTTTTCTGATTTCTTTGGGGGTATGGACCCAGTAGTGTTATAGTTAGGTCAAAGGGTGCACACAATTTGGTAAATTTCTGGGCATACTTCCAGATTGCTTTCCAAAATGGCTAGACATCTTATAATTTAAAAAGGAACAGGTAGAAGAGAAGAACAAAAGAGAAGGACGTAAATGTATTGCTTGAACCAGATTAAAATTGAAAAATATTATAATTGAGAAAAATTTAACAAAATAAATAAAAATACAACAGATATGGATAATGTTATTATGTTGCAGGATACAGTTTAGTGACCCTCAGTTTCTATTTGAATTTAATACTACTGAACAAGACTAATGTGAGGTTTGTAAGGAATGTGATTTGTGAACCTTAAAGTGCTTTGTATATGTTATTATTTTCATAAGTCTTATTAAAATAGTCCTTTTGTTAGATGATGTCTTTTTTAGGCTTTTTTATAGTCCTTGTGACAGGGTATCTTATTTCCAGACCAGAAATGGGACTAGCTGTCAGTGCTGTCCTTCAGAATTGGCAGTGACATGTCACCACTTAGCATTTGACTCAGAGAGCCAGATGAACACAGAAATGCTAGTGACCAGTACCATATACACAAATATTAGCAAGGACAGCATTAACTCTAGTTTCTAAGTGGCCTGGTCAACACTGAACAGAAGGCAATTTGACAATTAGCTATAACTGATTGCCAGATTAGGGTACACAGGAATGTAAAGAACCTATTTCTTTATCTTCATGGTATATGCAGCATGGTTTAATGGAATGAATGGTGAATTAAAGCTCAGAAAGTCTGGTTCTTTTTCCAGACTTGTCACTTTGTAGCCATCTAGCATTGGGAAAACTCACTTTTTTCTCTGAGGCTTGTTTTTTTTTCTGTTTAAAATGAGGGCATTGATTAGGTTACATTTCAGCCTTTATTATTCTCACCAAGTTTAAAAACTATTACAATAAAATGTCACAATTTTCATGATGGCACAAAGAAATATCTAAATGGCAGCAATTTTTGAAGATTGAAAAAATATTTGTCATGAGTATATTACCTACTTCTCTCCCTGCTCCAATGCTTAATATAATTATGCATAATGACTTTAAAAGTTACAATAGAGCATTGGAGTGCTAATAGTGGTGTTTTAAATTCCCCCCCAAAGTATTATAAACTTCTGTGAGAGTATAGGAATTAAAAAAAAATAAACTTTGAAATACTTCTCTACTAAATGTGAGGCCTTTTCCCTCTTTTCTTTAGAATCCTGTCCAATATGTATCCTAATTGATATGATTCAGATCACACAAGTTTAAGGTTATTGGAGAAATAATCTGATGAATGAATATATGTATATATATGTTTATGTATATATGCATATGTTTATTCATATATCTTACACATCTCTTTTGTGACTTGAAATAACTGCTCTTCGTTTTAAAATGATTTCTGTTGAAAAGATTCTTAACTGTTACTAAGTCAGGTACCTCCTTTGGAAATCTGGAAAAACCTATGAGTCCCTTTTCAGAAAATAAAATCCATAAGATTACAAAGGAAACAAATTATGTTGAATTAGTTATCAAAATATTTTTTAAAAGTTGTGGATCTTAGGCTAAGAAGCCGAGGGCTATCAGATCAAAAATTGAGCACTGGGTAATAGTCCCAGAGTGTCACAATTGGAAAGGGCCTCCACAGTTATTTGATTCAACTCATACCTGAACAAGAATTCCTTCTACAGCATATCAGGCAAGTGATTATATTCACTAAGAATTTGCTAATCACCTCAAGTGAGTGTGAGATCCACTGCCTCTGGAAGAAAGCTAATTCTTCTTTTGTATAACTCTAATTGTAAGGATTTTTTTTTTTTTTAAATCTAATCTAAAATCGGCCTCCCTGCAAGTAACTCCCATTTCTACCTTCTTAGCTCAAAGTGAACAAATTGGCCCTCTTCCATATGACAGCTCTCCAAATACATGAAGACAAAAGATTACATCTCCCCCAAGTTTCCTTTCTCTACTGAACTTGCCCAGTTGCTTAAACTGATCTTTGTATGATGTGAACTCAAGGCTCCTTCACCATGCTAGTGGCTTTCCTTTGGGCATCCTCTATAACAAAGACTTTTTTCATGAAGAAAAGTGTTCCTTAGATTGGAAGAAAATCACTTCAAATATAATAAAGGAGAATTATGAGGGATAAAGCACCTTACTTATGTGACTCATACTGATTATATGCAAAAAGATACATACATATTTAATTTTAGAGACTACACACTTTCTAATATTGGATGAAAAGATAAAAAATATAAAAGATATAGAATGTAGATAGGGATCTAGGATCTCTTTGTATCTGTTGTAACCCCTTAATTTTACAGATGAGAAAAATGTGGTCTAGAGATGGGAATTGCTCTTTCTGAGATCTCACAACTAGTTTGAGGCAGAGTAAAGGTAGAATTCAGTTCTCTTGATTCTTAGTTTAGAATCTACTAAATCTTAGTTTGGGGTTGTGAATCGCGTATGAGTTCAGTGGGAATTCTGTATGTTGAAGAGAAGGAAACTTTTTTTGCGATGTAATGGTCACACAGCTAGTAAATATCTAGAGTTTGATTGGAATTCAGGGCTTCCTGATCCAGAGCTAGTGCTCTATCCACTGCAACACCCTGAGAGCTGCCCTGAGAGAGAAACATTCTAGACCCAGAATGGAGCCTTTGATTTCTCTGTTGTCTAGCTAAATACCAGACAGGTGGCAAACTTTAAATGCCTGGAGATTCCTATCCTTAAAGTTTCTTCTGACTTACTATATTTCTTGATTAGATAGGATTTTCTTATTTGTTATATTTTAGGAGAACAAAGCGCAGTTCAAAAGGATGGGGTTAAGTACAAGTGAAGATAGATTTTATTTATAGATTTAAATTTTGGGGATGTGTGTGTGAAGATTTGCTTTGATATAAGTGATTTAAAGTGAGCTATTCAACACTATAGAGTGGGGAGAGGGAATCCAAACACACAGTATCTAAAACATCTGCCTATTCATGTTGGGTTATTTTTTAAAATCTCTCCCCCTCCTCTTTTGTTTTTTCTAACTATCAGAGCTGTCTGACTTCAAACAAAAGGCCTGGCTCCTCCTCATCAGCCCACCTTTCTCTCCCCCCTCCTTTCTGTCTGCAGCAGATTAATGATGCTGAATTGATTTGGTTTTCATTCTCATTTTTATAGAGATCTGGTCCTCGAGATGACTTACAAAGAAATTATTTATGTGATATTCTGGGAACAACTTGAAAATTATAGAAAAGAGGGAAAGTGACTTAGAGGAGCTGCAGGCACTGAAAAAATGTTCAACATTCATATGGTAGAGGATACCAAAAGAGGGAAAGAAAGCAGAACTAAAGAGAAGATTAAAAAAAAAAAAACAACCCTACAAAACTGGAAAGAAAGAATCAAATAGGGAGAAATAAAGGAGTTTTATTTTATTTTATTTTATTTTATTTTAATTTTTTTTTTACAGGAAAGGAGCATGGCAACTAAGGAACACTGAATTTTTAAAAAATTCAAATTGTAAAAGATTAAGAAAATCATAATAATTTTTCAAATGTACCTTTTGACAGACAATCTCATGCATTTTATGGATACTCTAACTTAGAAAGCCCTATGGTAGGAGAGTTATCCAAACAAAATCTGCAGCAATTAACAGGGAAATACAAATTGTTCTAGGATCAGTCTATTGCAGGAAAGTTTAAAACTCCAGCTAGTGAAAAATATTCATCTTTGAGGGGGTATGGTGGTGAAAAAAATGTCAAAGGAAATTAGATCTGACCCTGAACCACCTAGATATAGCAAATTACTCTCCCATCCTAGAAAAGCTCTTAACAGGATTCCTGTTTCCTCAGAGATAACTTGAGATCAAAACCCAAACCCTAAGCCCAAGTACAGCTTCAGAGAAGCTCTAGTCATGTCCTGGGAGCTTCATGTCCAGTTCAATCAACTCAAAGCACTCTCCTAGTTACTTGATTCCTCTCTGACCGAATCCACTCCCATCCATACTCCCAGCCTTTGTGCGGGCCTCTTATTTTCCTCAAGCAAGGGGAGATCCTCGACTCTTTCTCTTTAGATTAACAGCTGATGTCTGCTCCTCCTCAAAACCCATTCAAAGAAAAGTGTGGGGATACGGAGGCTATATATTGAATCCTCTCTCTCTCTCTCTCTCTCTCTCTCTTTCTCTCTCTCTTTTTTTTCTTCTCCCTCTCCTCCCTCCTCTCCCTTTCCCCTCCTTTTCTCTTTCTTCTTCCCTTTTTCTGTCTCTCCCTCCTTTTTTCTCACCCCCCTCCTCTCTCCCCTCCCTTGTTTTTCCCTTCCTCCTCCCTCTCTCCTTCTTTCTCCCTTTTCCTCCTTCTGTTTCTCCTATACACAAATTACTAGGCAAGCGTATGTGTGTGTGTTGTAGGTAAGGATGGGGAGCTACTCTAAGGAGAAGGGGGCTACACACACACACAGACACACAGGGATGCCCGGTTACCATGGGAACACAGGCTGCAGCCTGGGAGGCGGGGATGGGGGAGTGAGGCCGCTGGTAATCAAATGGGACAGCAAGATGGCGTCTCAAAGACTGCAGGATGCGGAGTGAGCGGCAGGAGGAGAGCGAGCCGGCCCCAGTCATTGCCATGCCCCGCGCCCTCCCCCCGCCGCCGCCGCCGCCGCTGCTCCTCCTCTTGCCCTCCCATTGATTGCACGGCGGGGCAGTAGCCCAGCTTTCCCGGAGCAGCCTGCCAGGTATTGCAAAGCACCCACACTGAGTGTAGGCAGTAAGCCGATGAAAGCGACAAGTGCTTGTTGGGCATCTCCCTCTCTCCTTTTTTTTTTTTTTTTTAAATGAGCATGACAATAACGGGTAAATAACTTTTTCTTGCAGCATCTCCCCCCTTCCCTCCTCGCCACCACATCCCTCCCACCACCCACCCACCCCACCATCCTCTTCCCCAACCCTAGCCCCTCCTGCACCCCACTTCCTCTGAGGTGTGAGAGCTCTGAGCCAATGCAGTGATATCTGGCCAGCCCTGGGAGTAGTGAGTGGACTCGCGAGCAAGACGGCAGCGGCTCCGAAATGGCCCTAACCTTGTTTGGTAAGTGAAAGCACCTTTCCCCCTCCAGCCCAGGTAGGCTCAGCACTCTTGAAACGGATGGAAGTCGGGGTGACCTGGGAGGACTGGCAGAATGGGGAGTCCTCTGGGCAGTCCTGGCTGCGCAGGGGTCTCCGCTGGAGAGTCAGGCGAGCGTTGCGGCCACTGGGCCACTGGGGGCTGGCCAGCTACAGCCGATTGCTCTCGCCCTCTCTCTCCCCTCGCCCATTGTTTCTTCTCCAGCCTCAGTCGATGGGCGTGTGCTCCTCCAGCTAATTTCTGGGCTGCAAAGCTAATAGCTTTGTATCTTTGCAAAGGTCTGTAGCTTTAGCTGGGCTCTTGGATGCATTGTAAATGCACAAACTGACTAACTTGGGACCGAAGTTAGCCAGTGGTTTTCGAAAGCTGCTTTTTCCACAAGTCGATAAAATAAAAACCCGCCGGGAAGTTTATTTATTCTAACAAGCTGTCTGTTCCTCTAAACTTCCCTGGGATTGCCAGATGCATGTGTTGCTTCCTGTCGGGGTCGGGGGTTGTGTACGTGTGTCTCTCTGTGTGAGTGGAGTTGGGGGTTGGGGGGGGGACAAAGGGGGAGTGTCTGATTGTTTTGACTTCTGGGTTCTTTCATAAGCAGCAGTAACTAATTTAATTAAAATTATTTGGATTTTGAAAAGTCTGTAAAAATCGACGCTCTACTTGAATAGGCAGAAGAAAGTTGATCAATGAAAAAATGATCTCCGAGTCTCTAGAAGCTATCTTTGTTCAGAAGTAGCTAGGAAGAAAGAAATGTTATTTCTATGCTGTAATTACATCAGTGCAAAAATTGCTTGTTGCTATCAGGTGTCCTATCTAAGAGTCTGCAATGAATGGATTTGAAAGAAATATTAACATTGAAAACTATGGGAGTAGGTTCCTTTTTTAATACATTCACTATAGTATGCTACATGCACACCCACTTTTCGCTAATTCAACATGTGAAAATTCTGATAAAAAAATAGGGAGTGGTTGTTCTCCTTATAAAATAATTTACCATAAGATTACAATAGTGACCTCCGCTGGTGAATTTAAAATAATTAACTTAGAAAAATCTGATTTAACACTAGTCTGATAGTAAGGGAAAATGTTATGAATATCTGATATATTACTAAGTTACAGATGATACTAGGTCTCATGTTAAATTGAGTTATGGTCATCCAGTCTAAGATGTTTTCATGTTGATAGTCTAAAGTGAAATAAAAAAGTCATGTCCATAATTTAAATTGCAGACCATTTAGAAGAAGCCTTTTTAAGCTGATATTTTTCAAAGGTGCTCTTTGCTGATTTGTCTTGACTGAAAGATATTCATTCTATATACAAAAATTAGCAATTCATTTAAAATTGCTTTTACTACAAAGTAATTTAATCAAAAATCAATTTTTTAAAAAGATAAAACATTTAAAAATTATCATTTTGGCTCTTTAATATTTTCTTGTAGAAGAATATTTACTTATGCTGTAGTGCCAATATGCTATCCAAAGTGAAATCAGAGATTAATTTAGTTTCAACACCAAATTTGTCTAAATTCAATTTCACTTCTTAAAGATATGTTTGTTCTTTTCTTTGGGAAGGCAAGTTACACATAGGTGAACTCTTCCTTAAGAATGTTGCAAGGTACATGTGGATATGTGGAGTGTTTTAAAACAATGATACATAAAAGATTAAGAAGGCTAGCACCAAAATTATCATAACTTAAAATCTGTTCAATTTTCAACAAAGAATGTTCTTCTAAAAGATGTAATACAAAAATGGATTTTGTTTTGTCTTTATTACAGATCAACTTGATGGTTACATATGAAATTATTTAATTCTTATGTATCATTACTCTCACTTCTTTATAATGAAGATAATAATACCAGTATTTAAATGGAGGGACCATCTAGGTCAACCCCTTCACTATCTAGATAAAGATACAGATACAGGCATTCAAAGTAATCTTCCTGAGGTCTCAAAAGCTTCATTGTACAAAATTAGGAAGGAAAGAATTAAGTATTTATCAAGTAAGTGTTCCAGGCACTATGCTCAGTGTTTTTACAAATATTATGTGACCTGATCCTCATAACTCTGAGAGATGAGCTCTATTATTATCCCCATTTTACAGTTGGAGAAAGTGAGGCAAACATAACTTAAGTGACTTTCCCAAGATCACACAACTAGTAAGTATAAGGAACTGGATTTAGACTCATAGCTTCCTGGTTCTAGGCCTTGCACTTTATCCCAAATGGTGATAGTTCTTCTAAATTCTGTCCTTGTCAAGATACAAGACACCATGTTTTAGGAAAGTCACTGTTAAACTGTAAGTCTCCATCTTTTTTTTCAGTCATAAATTTATGATCTTATGAATATCTAGAGAAAGGCAATTAGGATAGTAAAGATTCCCAAAATTATAGTATGTGATGATTGATTGAAAGAATTGGAGATTTTTAGATTGGAAAGGGAAGGCTAGGTGGTAAAGTGGATTCAGCACTGGGTTTGAAACAAAAGGGACTCATCTTCCTGAATTCAAATTTTGCCCCCAATGTTTACTTGCCCCCAATGTTTATGACCCTGGGCAAGTCACTTAGCCCTGTTTGCCTCAGTTTCCTCATCTGTAAAGTGACTAGAGAAGGAAATGGCAAACCACTCCAGTATCTTTGACAAGAAAGCCCCAAATAGGGTCACAAAGACTTGGACACAAGTGAAAAACAACAGATTGAGAAGAAGAATTAGGAGGGGAGGATAACTGTCTTCAAGTATTTGAAAAGCTGTCGTGTGGAAGAGAGATTACACTTAGACTTCTGCTCAGTCCCAGAATGCAGAACCAGCAACAGGGAGGGAAAGTGGCAAAGAGGCACATGGACACTTGATGGAAAAATAATCCATAACAATTCCTATCTAGTTTCCAAAAATGGAAGTGATTCCTTAGGAAGTACTGAATTCATCTTCACTATTTCACATAGGTTGGACTCCCATATGTTTAGTATACCAAGAATTATTGTTTAGGTGTTTGGGTTGGACTAGCTGAACTCTGGAGATCTCTTCTCAATGCAAAGTTTTTTTATTTTGTCACATAGTACGTGGCTGAAATGGGGACTTGTGCTCAAGACTTTTGGCTCCCTAAAGTTTGCTTTCTAATATATCAGCATACCAAAGACAGTATGATAATCAACTGACAAAATTATGTGAGCATCTCAGTAGAAAGAACTACATATATATGTATACGTATATATATATGTATGTATACATATACATATATATATATAAATTATCAATAAATTACTCTTTTAAGTTAGCAACTGAAGATTGCTGAGTTCTTGGGAATTGCCTATGGCATATTGAGGTTAAGGCTTGAGCAGATTCATACAATTAGTAAACTATGGAAACCAGCTTTGAGCCCAGGGTCTTCCTGATTCCAAATACATAACTTTATCTACTATCCCATGCTAACCTTTTCTCATATGTATAATGCACAAAAATGTGTGTTTTTTCAAAATTCTGGAGAAATAGCCAAATATATCTATTTTTCTACAACTTTTAAAGCCTCCTGTATTTATCTAAGTATGTAGATGGATGGTTTTTAAAACCTTTGAGTCAGGGAGGAAAAACAAGTATGACCCAGAATTCCATTTTTCTACTTTAAGCTCTTTTCAGAACAGAATTAAAAATATGGCTTCCATATAGGCTTTGATGCTATAATTCAACCAGCAAATGAATATAATCTATATGTTGAGGTGGAATGAGCCTCCAGAAGTCTTCTACTTTGATCATTGTTGCTTGGTCATTTTGTAGTTGTGTCCAACACTTTGTGACCCTAACTGGAGTTCTCTTGGCAAAGATAATGGAGTGGTTTGCCATTTCCTCCTCCAACTCATTTTATAGTTGAGGAAATGGAAGCAAACAGATTTAAGGGACTTGTTCAAGGTCACTTTAAATCTGCCTTAGTGGGCTTCTTGAATGGCCACAGAATTAGCTGGGTTAGATGCCAGCGAGTCCTGTTAGGTGAGGGCTTCAGGATTTTGATACCTAGTACTTTCAAATCAGAAAGGAGTCTTGTAGATTATGAATTCCATTCTCTCATTTCACAGATGACAGAACTACGGCGAAGGGAATGAAGTGACTTGATCAAGATCAAATAGTTATTAGCAGAACTAAGAATCAAACTTCCATCTCTTTAAAAAAATGTCTTATTGATATTTTTGGTTTTTACATCATAATTGCTTCTATATTCCTCCTTAATCTTCCTTTATAATAAAGGGAAAACAGTTAAGCAAATAAAACAAAACAAAACCCAAACCAATAGAGTGACCTCCTCTGACAATGTAGGCAAATTCGTGGCCTCCTACACCAGGGGTATTTCTGCTGAGAAAAGGGAGGCTTGACCATTATTAGCTAAAACGCTCATTTCTTTCTGCTGGGCTATACTGCCACCTAGTTGTATGGAGGATCGTGTTTCTCCTGCCTGCCCCAAATATTTGACTTTGAATGAAGATCTGATTCAATCGGGGACGGCTAGAAGGCATCCCTGCTCCCATCTTGGTAGAGATTATGTCTTGCCACACCCTCAGCCTTATTTTCCCTTCCTCCTATTATTACTAGAATCCTCCTCTCACCCAAATGTCTACTGATCCCATCATGAGTCACACTATTATGATTTAATCCTTTCTACTACTACCAGAAATCCTCAGAGCACCAATGTTACTCCACTAGTCCAACTCCCCAAAAAGTATGACTATCTATGTACAGCTCTTAGCCCCAGTTCAGTAGATGGGATATGTTTTTTGGTGAACCGTTTGAGAAACTTCCTGGTTTCCTGAATATCTTTTACAAAGTTTAATTTTTTTTAAAAAATCACATTTCTATTTTAATCAAAAGCCTTTATGGGAAGAATCCACATCAAATAATATGTTTTGCCAGACAATAGGCATTAGAAAAGAAGAAAATAGAATTAAATGAGGCCGTCTGGTATAGTGGATAGAGTTCCATCTGTCTTTGATATTATCACACAGCTTATTTGTAATGAGGGAGGGCTAAATCTCCTGACCCTCAGCTGAGTTCTCTGTGAAATTAATTTATCTTTTTCAACCTTAGTATCTTACCTATAAAAAGGTATTTATTATACTTACTTTTACTTGCTTGAAGGAGTTTTTTTAGGAATGTCTGAAGGTGATAGATGAAAAAATGCCTCAAAAAGTAAAAACATATATCAAAGGTGAAGCATCAACTATATTGTCTGTTGCTTTACTGAACCTCATTGTGTCACTAAACAGAAAAAGGTGAGTGAAAACCAAGAACATGATATAATGTAAGTTTTTTTCATGACAAGGACTGTTTTATTTTCTGTTTTATTTATTTATTTTTTTATTCCCATTGAGTAACACAATGCCCAGCACATAATAGGCCTAAGCAAATATGAAAAGAATTGAACTTAAATGGATTGAATGGCATAGTATTTAACTAGAGAAATATAGTAAGAGAACTATTGGTTTGAAAACCAATTTTGCTAGTAGGAATTGCTATCATTCTTTTGGGTGTGTTTTCCTTCTCTCTAAATTGCCACTGCAGTCAGAGACACAAATAATTCTTTTTAGTATCTCACTAAAATGTTATACATTGCGAGCAATGAATTGTATAGTGTCAGGATTAAATATGGGTTACCCAAGGCCTGGATCAAAATGTGAACCCTCAGCTTCTCATTGAGAATGCAGCTAATTAGGCTCTCCTACCACATAAAGAAATATTAATTTAACAAGAGGATTAGCTCATGATTTGTATGTAGGGGAAGATTTTAATCATGAAGACCCAGATATTTCTGTAAAACACAGAAATATATAGAATAATGAGAAGGTCAAAGGGGAGACCACAAATTCACATGAGAAGTCATTTGGGGGTAATGGGTAATGGGTTAGTTAGAGGGATATTTTATTAAATTTATCTTCCTCAGTATTTTTTCCTCTCTTTTACCCTTTTGTACAAAGCCTTGTTAATACTATAAATCAGCTTGTGCCCTTCAGACAAGGTTAGGGTTATTGTGATGTGACTAAGAAAAAGGCTATTTCTTCCCCTTCTCTTCCTTCCATTTCTGTCAACAGCTGTTTTCTCTCACTGTGCTATCTCATTCCGGCTGTGGTCACACCTGCCAGACTGTGGGTATCAAGTTAGTCACCAGGCTTGTTAATCCCTTCTTCTATAACCCCGGTCCTAGTTGTGGAATAGAGTTACTAATTTGGTGTTAAAATATGTGCCATTACTTTGTGGAGATCTGGCATTATTTAAGTGAAATATAATATAAAACTTGATAAAATTGATACTTTTATATACACAAGATGGAAGTTGCTTCATCCTTTTTTAGCCACACCCAGATACCCACATAATAAAAATCTAATCTTGTAATGTGGAAGAAAAGATGCCTATGTACTTCCCACTCCACATAGATTTTCTCTCTTAAATTAGTCCAAAGATAAAATATAAGATATAGTTGTTGTTGTTTTCTGAGGCAATTGGGGTTAAGTGACTTGCCCAGGGTCACACAGCTAGGCAATGTCAAGTGTCTGAGACTAGATTTGAACTCAGGTCCTCCTGACTTCAGGGCTGGTTCTCTACCTACTGCACCACCTAGCTGCCCCTTATAGTTGTTGTTGTTGTTGTTGTTGTTGTTGTTGTTGTTGTTGTTGTTGTTGTTGTTGTTGTTGTTGTTGTTGTTGTTGTTGTTGTTGTTGTTG
>JAJPUD010000629.1:55667-108417 GCA_023553655.1 Myrmecobius fasciatus | reverse complement strand
TGTTGTTGTTGTTGTTGTTGTTGTTGTTGTTGTTGTTGTTGTTGTTGATGATGATGATGATGGTATTGTTGAATCATTCATTCATGTCTGACTCTATGGTCCCACACATATCCTCCACTATCTCCCAAAGTCTGTCTACTGCCCATGGCCATGTCTGTCATGGTCTTTGCTTCTATGACACAATTTAACCATCTTAACTTCTTTCATCCTCTTCTCCTTTTGCCTTCAAACTTTCCCAGCATCAGAGTTTTTTTTTTCAGTGAGTTTTATCTTCTCAGTATATGATCAGATTATTAGACATATTTTATTATATATATCTGAAGTGATTCTATTGAAATTAAGTCCCGATTTGTGATCAGATTAGACAAAACACCCACTTCTATTTTGCTGTTGTTTGACATATACTAAAATGATATCCATATAGTTTGTTATTTCTTGAGTTTAGATTCCAAGGAAGAACTGTGAAGAAACCAATAAAACAAAACAAAATCCCCAAATCATCAGCATGCAAACCAAATAACATTTTGTGTTTACAAAACCATTTTGGGCTTTTATAAACTTTTTTAAAAAATTAATACAACTCTAAATACAGTTTGTTCATTTTATTTAATTAAAATTGGTTCCTTAATTTTTAAATCATAAAATTGAAAGAAAATGAAACTTGTGTTTAGCTAATTTATGTGTATTCATAAAAGAGCTGATTTTTGAAGCTCTGTTTTATATCTAGTAAGCATTTTTCCCTTAAGATTTGTGTATGATTCATTATGGGGGGAGAAAGAATATGAAATAAAATGATAATGATAAAACAGCAACTAGCATTTTTAAAATGCTGTATGATTTGCTAGACTGTTTTGCATAAGAAAAAGATTGGTGGTAAAGGCATCCATGTGTTTTAAATATTTGGCATTAGTTCATTTTTTTAAATGAGCAAAACAAGTAATTCCTAGACAAAAAAAGTTTATGCTTATAGTTGAGGCCATTGTGGAAGAATGAGAAATAGAAAAATAGAAGAATCTGTAGCTGTTTTAAGAAATGGAAAAAGATACGCACTAGGCCATTTTATTCATTGTTTTTAATCAAGCTGCATGGAAAATTCCTTTCCCTTTTCATTTTTAAGAAAATTATTTTAATAGACTACTTTTGAGAAGTATTCCTTTGATACAGTGGAAAGAGTAAAGCTGATGGTCAGGTTTAGATCTCACCTTTGAGACTTACTAGTTAAGTGGTCCTGGGCTAATGACTTAATTTCTTAGTATTTTAGGCAACAATTTAAGATTTACCTTCTAAGATTGGTACCTACAGTTGGTACCTCTTGGTAGAATTCCCATAGCAGGGTTTCCCTATGATATTGAAATTGAAGTTCTTTTCTATTTTCTTGCAACTTTTTCATGCTAAAATAAGCAGAGAACAAGGGTGCGCAGAAAAATGTTAGGAGATGTCTTGAAACTAATGTATTGAAAGTCAAACTCATCATGAGGTTTACTGAGGTTGACATTCCTTTTCATTCCTCATTCTTATTGACAGCATATTCCTTCAGCTCTTACCTAGATGTTCTATATTGTTTTACACTGATTCCTGTCACATAAGTGGGTATGCCTTGAGGGAACTGACATTGAAATAGCAGAGCAACAGATAGTCAGAATAGGTGATTGTCTGGGGTGTGATTGGTGTGGTGCATTTCACTCAATCCATCTTCTTATAGATCTTTTTAAAAATAGGGTTTTTTTTTTGAGAATACCAAAAAAGGAGAATTTCTATACACATAATGAAATACAGAAAGAGGAATCCCTATGAAAATGTGAATCTCTATTTCATACCACTTGCCTTTTTAAAAAAAGTATATAACAAATTCCACATGTTACTTTTAAAATTGTCCTGCTTTTATGTATTTACTTCTGAACTTCCTTACATGCTTTCCAGAGTATTTAAAAATAAAGTTTTGATGCCCTGCTCAGTATTATTTTACTCTTTAATCCCCATCATTGTTGTTTTTGTGAATCTGATATATCTCTACCCCAAACTCTATGTGTGTGCATTGATCCTCTGCTTTTTCCCTTTAAAATAACTGATTCCTGCTTCCCCCACTGCTTCCTTAACTTTTGTATGTTCTCACATATCTCAATTATGAGAAAGAACAAGTTCCACTTCCTTCTTTCTTCTTTCAATACTACCATATTCCTTTTATCTTCCCTATCTTCCCCCTCTTAAAATCCTCAGAACAGAACTAGTACACTCCCAGGTCCTCTATTTTTCCTATTTAATTTCTTCAGTTCATGTTGAAAACATTAAGATTCTGAAGTAGCACCTATTTCTTCTCCCTAACAGAATATCATAACTACATCATCACACAGCCTTTCAGTTATTCAAGAAAAATTTATCTTTCTAGGTTTCACTTGCCTTTGTGTTTGCATTTCAAAGTGCCTCCTCAGTTCTGTTTTTTTTTTATCAGAAATGTTTGAACATCCTCTATTGCAACAAAGATTCTTTTTTTTCCCCCTAAAGTATTTTATTTAGATTTGCAGAGTAAATTATTCTTTATTGTAAGTTTATATCCTTTGCCTTCTGGAATATTGTGTTACAAGAGCCACTCTCATATATAGTTGAACCTGCCATATCTGTGTGATCTTGATCTTTTTTTTCTTCTTCTAATAATTACTTGAATTGCTTTTTTTCTAGTAGCTTGCAGGTTTTTTTTCCTTTGATGTGAGAGTGCTGGATTTCGGCTATTTATATTCCCGAGACTTTTCCTTTTGAGCTTTATTTTAGGAGATGATGGGTGGATTCATTACATCTTTATTTTGCCTTCTTTTCCTCATAGATCTGAGCAGTTTTCATTGATTATTTCCTGAAATCAAGTGACCAACTCTTTAAAAAAAAAATCATGGTTTTGCAAGTTCAATGATTTTTAAATTATTTCTCCTTTAATTGCTTTCTAGTTCGCTTGTTTCTGCTATCAGATATTTTGCACTTTTTCTTATTTTAGAAAAACTTTTGATTTTTGTTTCGATTGTTTTATGAAATCATTGATTTGTGTTTGGTTTGCCAGTTGTTTGTTACTTGAATAAAGTTTGCCACTTTTTCTTGTAAGCTATTTTATTCTCCTTCAAATTCTTTCCTCTAGATCTTTAATTTCATTTTTTAAAATTTCTTGCCTATTTTTTCTAGGTATTTGTGTAGTGCTTGTAGGAAATCTCTTAAGTCTTTGAGATTTTTACAACTTCTCTCTCCTTTTTTGGGTATCCCAGATATTCAATAATTTTTTATACTGTTGTTATTTTCTTTGTTTTACTTATCTCTCTAGGTTTAGTTCTTGGGTTGGGATTTAATGTCAGGGTCAGACTCTGTACCCTACTGTACTTTTAGTTGGAGTGAGCAATCTTATTTGGTCTTTCCCTATGTCCCCTGCATTCTTTGGCTTCTAGTGCTAACCTCCACCTTCTGTAGTTAGGGTCTTCTAGATCTTTGAAGGTGAGAATGCTTGATCTTCAAGGTTTCTGGCATATTAGGACAAAATGTTAAGGACCTCTGAGTACCTGCCTGCGTCAGTGTTTTTCAGATATAAGCATGTAGTGCTATGCTTGGTTGCTGGACTTCCAAGGTCCCTGCCTCAAAGTTTTCCAAGCACCCTGGGACTTACTTAGGGATAGCCTTTGTTTTTGCTGTCTCTGGGCACGGAGACTTTCAGAGTACATGTGTCTACTCATATCCAGAGTCTAATTTGTGTTTGGGTTGGTTTTACTAGCAATCTCCGTTGTTATTGACTTCTGGCTGACTGGCACAGTTCTGGATTGGAAGAAGTCACTTTCTATAGTTTCTCATTAGATTTCAAGAACACTATTATTCAGTGTGATGAGAATATCGGGATTTTGTTAGATTAGGATATAGAGTTGGGCAGTTTGCCTCCTATTCAGGCATCCATCTTTGATAAAAGTTTGCCTGTAAGTCTTTCCAATGGTGAAATTCCTACTGACCATAGCTTCTACTATGAGTGAAGGTATTACTTTTAGAAAGAGCCTATTAAAGAGCCTATTAATACAAATATTTTTATCTGTGATTAAGTGACACATTAACTACAGTCTACAATTTTATTGTATTAATTAATAGGGAACAGAGAAAACAAAAAATGGAACAGCAAAGCTTAGACTTTGAAATTGGGAAGAGATTAAGAGGCCCTAAAGACTATTTGTTTCATTGTAATTACAAATAAAAACATATGGACATGTAAGAGTAGCAATAATATATTCTTTTTTCTTCCCTTTCCCCTACCCTAGAATTTAATGGTATTTATTACTTATTGGACAGGAGTTAAATAGCGTGAGTGGGACCACAAGGAAAATGGACATTCCATAAATGGACCCATCATCTCTGGGCCAGCCAGAATGTTCCTTCAAACCCTGGCAGGCATTGGTTATTGGCTTGTTTTACCAGGCCAGTGAGGAGAGGTACTCAACTGTGAGATATCATACTTCTATTAGGGGCAAGTTGAGATTGGGCCCTCCAATTTTCATGGATTAGGGTGGCTGATACTAATTCCCTCGGGAACAGAGTTCTAAGACCGTTCCTCATTTGTAATTCAATTGATATATGATTTTGAGACATAGGTAGATTAATGGGTAGAATCCTGGCTATTTCCAGCTTAAATAGCTCTTTCCTCCCCAGGATTTCACAGCCATCTGAACATGGAGTCTTGGTAGCTAGTAATCAAGGTTTGAAGTGAAGCATAACTAGAATGGAGGCACCCAACAAACCAACACAAGCCCCCTTGGGGGGAATGCTGTGGATGAAAGGTTTAAGCCATTAGGATAGGTTACTAGATAGTGATGGAGAAAGAGACTTGGCTTTGGAGTAAAAGGATTCAGATTTCAATCTAAGCTCTGCCATTAGCTGAGGTCTCCTAACCTCAGTTTTCTCATCTGCCAAATGGGAGAGCAAGACTAGATGTCCACTTAGAACTAACTAAAGGACCACTAAATTCATAACTCTGTGGTCCATAAACAGCAGGTCAATATTATTCCTTTCCTACCTCCACAGTATAAATGATCCACAGATCACAAGGTGAATAATTAATTGTCTTACAGGAGACCATTCCCATTTAGAGTAAAAAGGTATAGAATCATACAAAATCCAAGTAGGAAGAGTTCTAGAAACCATCTCATTTAGCCACCTTATTTCACAGAGGGGGAAAAGGACAGAGTATGTGCCTTGCCTAATGCCGTAAACCTACTAAGTGACACAGCACATAAAGTACCTACTCGGATCTTACTCTTTCAGTGTGAGGCTGGCTACATCCCCCCCTCAAGTTTCTGGGGATATTCATGAGAATTTGGAAGATTTCTTTGCTAACAGTCTTGGATTGAACCCCCATTTTGGTGTGTTCCCACTACTATCAGCCAGTAATAATTAGCAGTCCAGTTCTTTTTGATCAATGAACTTCCATTAGCATTTACAAACTGATATTTACTTTGAAGTCACAGCCAGAACACAAGTCTCTTTCCATTAAATCATATTGCCTTTGAAAGGTAACTCACTTCTTAGTGTAGAGAGAAATGAAATTTATGAATTACATGTGACTGCAACTAGCCTCACTTAGGGGAAAAAGCTGAAATCTTAAAAGTTTTCTATCCATCCAACAAAACTGTATGTATATATGTAAATAAAACCAAAGAGATATTATTTTTCCTCTATGAATTATAAATCATTTAGCTAATAAATTGGAAGAAACTATTGTATAGTTTAAAAGGGAAATTAATCATAAGATTTCTCCAATTCTAGAAAAAAATCAATCCCAAGCATTGTTAATATGCTTTTTTTTTCTTTTTGGGTCTAGCCCTAAATGAGGAAACTCCTTCTATCAGTGTCCATCAAGAACTGTGCTATTATTTTAGATTATTGCTAAGAGTATGGAGAGATTAAATCAATCCCTGAAGGTCCCATCCTATTTGAATCAGCTCTCTATCCATTAATCCAGACAAATATTTTTGCTACAACTCATTTTGTATCATTTCACTTCAAAGTCCCTCAAATATGTCTAATATTTTTTAAGGATTTATTTGTACACTGATTTTGCATAAGAAATTTAATTGAAAGATGCAGGATAATATTTTAAAAATGTATTCATTATTAGATAATTTGGAATAAGAAAGTACCTGAAATAGTTCTCTTTTTTCCCTCAATGGCATTTTATTTTTCCAAATACATGTAAGGATAATTTTCAACATTTGTTTTTGTAAGACTTTGTATATCAAGTTTTTCCTTCCTTCCTTAACTTCCCCTTCCCCAAAACAGCAAGCAGATAGTGGTTAAATATATGCAATCCTTTTAAACATTTCCATGTTTGTCATATTGTACAGGAAAAATCAGACCAAAAGAGGAAAAAAACATGAGAAAGAAAACAAACAAATAAAAGGTGAAAATACTATCCTTTGATTCACATTTAGGATCCATAGTTCTCTCTCTGGATATGGATGGCATTTTCCATTCCAAGATTATTGGAATTGCCTTGGATCACCACATTTGAAAAGAGCCAAGTCCATTACAGTTGATCATCTTATCAACTTGTGTTACTGTGTACAGAATCTCCTGATTCTGCTCATGAAGTAGTTCTCTCGATCTCCTAAGAAATTAATTTAATAAATTTTCAGATTATATATATATATATATATTTCCCAGATATTGAAGCACCTAATATTAACAGGGATTAAGGTTATAATAATCATTAAAAATTAAACAGTTATTTTCATGTGAGAGAACTGGACTTTTTCCACCTGTTCCTAGAGGGCAGAACAAGGTCCAATGGATAGAAGCTACCTGAATAATCAAAACTATACAATATGTCAATGAATAACTATTTCTTGTTTTCTTGGGAGGCAGTCAGAACCACACAGCTAGTATGTATCTGAGGCCAGATTTGAATCTAGAACTATTGCTCTATCGACTATCTAGTACTAGATCAGTTTTGCCTAGCTGTCCCTAAATAGCTGTTTGTTGAAAGTGTCAGACATGCTAAGTACTAGTAATAAAAAGGAAAAAAAAAACCCTAGTTTCTGATGTTTACATTCTATTAGGAGAGACAAACACACTCACATGCATATCTAAGAACAGCAATATATTTAGATAATTTTTTGTAGAAGTCACTAGCAGCTGGGGGAGCAGAGGATGAGGAGTAGTCTCCTATAGAAGGTGAGCCTTGCTTGAGCTAAGATTTGAAGAAAACTAGAGATTCTAAAGAGCAGTGAAGTGATACAGTGAATAGAACATTATATTTAGAATCAGGGGGCCTCATCTTAATGAGTTCAGATCAGGCCTCAGATGCTAATTATTGCAAGTCATCTAACCCTGTTTGCCTGTTTCTTATCTGTAAAAATGAGCTGGAGAAGGAAA
This sequence comes from Myrmecobius fasciatus, assembly GCA_023553655.1. Lineage (NCBI taxonomy): Eukaryota > Metazoa > Chordata > Mammalia > Dasyuromorphia > Myrmecobiidae > Myrmecobius > Myrmecobius fasciatus. The sequence goes on along the minus strand of JAJPUD010000629.1, from coordinate 101,037 downwards.
TGGCAAACCATTCCAGTATCTTGGCTAAGAAAACCCCAAATGGAGTTGCAAAGAGTTGGACATGACAAATGACTCAACAAGAAAAGAGATTCTAAGAAGTAAAAGGGATGAGAGAGCACATTCCAAAGATCTGGATATGAGATAGAATGTTATGTTTGAAGAACAGCAAGAAGACCAATTTGACTATATTGTAGTGTGAAGGTGAAAGGAAATACATAAAAAAGCCAAGGAACAACAAAGGGGATTGTCTCCGGTGGAAAGTGACTTCTCTCTTACCAGAGAAGTTGGAAATTATTCTAGGATACTGTCAGTCACTCAACAAGCATTTATTAAACATCATGTACCTGGGATTGTCAAGCATTTTAATGATGCTCAGATATCTGTGTTTATACAAAATATATATTGGAAGGTAATCTCAGACATAGGTATTAGTAATAGTAGGGAGGATAAAGGGAAGAAGAAAGAATGAAGTACAATGGTTTAAGGAAAGTAAGAAGCAAGAGGAGCTATAGTTAAAAAATTTATTTTCTCATTAGATGTGTTTTTATTACCATATTTTTCTAAGTGACTCAGAATATCACTACAAAGAAGCTAAAGATTATATATTATAAAGTCCCTTCCTTTTATATATAGACAAAAGTTCTCAAATATTAAATGATTTGTCAAAATAGTTTGGTAGTGAGCAGCAGAATAGGGATAAATAATAATTAAGATCTGAATTTTCAGATTTTCAAGATGGTATTCTGTGACAAAATGATCATGCCCAGAGCAACCTCAAATAGAGCTTCCTTGGGAGTTTCCTACTGTTTCTCCATAACATGCCGCTGCCATTACATCAAAAATCAAAAGGATAAGAATTTCCTCTCAGAATATTGATATCCATGGTTGAATTTATCCTTTGTCCTCTTCTGTGATCTTTCTTTTGTTATTTTTCTTTTCTTTTTATTTTTTTTAATGACGAGTGGAGAATCCTGGGAGTACAAACTATATAGTACATGTATAAATGGGCTAGAGATAACTTGAAATTATCTTAAATCAAAATTTATTTTCTTTTTCCAGATTCCATTTTATTTCCTTGCTTTTCAGCAGGTTCCTTCTCATTATCCTGACTCTTGGGATCATTGTCCTTACCTATTTGTTACTAAGATACTTCCTCATGTTATATCTCATGCTCTTGCATCTACCTATACATACCTAGAGAAGGTTTTATTCAGTATTAAGTTCCACATTTTTGATTTTATTCATTTGATATTTCTAGACTCATTTATCCTTTCATTGTGTTCAGCTGAATCCACGAACTTGTGGGATCTTACAGGATATCATAAATTACTGCATATTAGCATCTCCTGAATGGATGAATGAATGAAAAAGAATTTCTTAAGTCAACAAGCAATTTATTAAGTGCCTGCTATGTTTCAGATACTGGGCTTAGTGCTGGGGATACAACTAACTTGATAGTTGAATGGAGTGTGGTCTACAGTGGGGAGGGACTTGAAGCAGGGAGATCAACCTGCATGTTATTACAGTATTCCAGAGGTGATATGATGAGCATTTGCTTTGGGGTGATGGCAGCTTCAGAGAGAAAAAGGGATATATGCAAGAGATGTTACAAGGTAGAATCAACAAGAGTTGGCAATAGGGGGAAGTAAAAGAGGAAGGAATTGAGCACAACAGGTTGTAAGCCTGGGTGACTGGGATGATGGTGGTACCCCACTATGTTCTAAATCCTATTCCACATGCTCAGATGATCCCTATTCATAAGGAACTTATATCCTAATAATGGAAGAAAGCAGCATTTTGGGGAGTGGTGACCAAGGAGGTACATTATATTTAGGAAAATTACAGGGATTGGTGAGTAGAACCAAAGGGACCATGGCAATCAACAAAAGGAGAGTTCTCCTTGGTTTTCTCCCTCCTTATTGCATCCTCTTCAGATTTATCAGCTTTATTCTAAACTATAAAACAATCACATAATTAAAGAGTTTGAGTTGGAAGAAATCTTAGCAGTCATCTAATTAAAGTCATCAGTGAAAAAAAAATACCCATTGCACAGAAAATACATTCCCAACAAATGACTGTAGAAACTGTAGTTCTTTTTGTGGTTGTTCAATTGCTTCAATCATGACCAACTCCTTGTGACCCCATTTAGGGCCTTTTTTGTAAAGATACTGGAGAGGTTTGCCATTTCCTTCTCCAAAAAACTCATTTTACAAATGAGGAAACTGAGGCAAATGGGGCTAAGTGACTAGATCAGAGTCACAAGTTAGTAAATGTCTTGAGTCTAGATTTGAACTCAGGTCTTCATCACTCCAGACTTGGCATTCTATCTACTGTCACCTAGCTACCCTAATTGAGTAATATTCAAATTCCATAAGAACTAGTGTAAACATGATGAATTGAAAGTTTTCAAAATTCTATAATCCAAATGTCCAGTTTTCACTGAGTCATTTCTGTGAAATGTGAACCTTTCATTTAGTTTCCTAGGATTAAAATATAAACATTAAAGAAATTAAATGTGAGGAAAAAGAGAAAAAACCACCATGGATGAGTTCTTTTGTTTTTCATTCAGTTCTATAAATCCTTTTGTTTTTATATTTTCAGTTTTATTGACATATAATTGGGCAAAATATTTCTTTTTTAAAAGCTTTTTATTTAAAAAATATATGCATAGGTAATTTTCAACATTCACCCTTCCAAATCTTGTGTTCCAAATTTTCTTTCTCCCTCCCTTCCCCCTTAGATGGCAAGTAATCCAATCTATGTTAAACATGTGTAATTCTTCTATACATATTTCCACGATTATCTGAATAAGAAAAATCAGATCAAAAAGGAAAAAAAAATGACAGAAAACAAAAAGCAAGCAAACAACAACAACAAAAATATTATGTTGTGATCTATGCTCAGTCCCCACAATCCTCTCTCTGGGTACAGATGGTTCTCTCTATCACTAATCCATTGGAACTGGCCTGAATCACCTTGCTGTTGCAGTTCTATAAATCTTAAAATTCAATCTGATAGGCATTATTACATGGTGGTATTTTTTTTTAAACCAATCGATGAAAGGCATTATGGAATAATGAACAGGAGTTGTGGTATAGCTGGCTTTTAAGTCATAAAGCCCAGGGGTTAAGTTACCTTCTGAAACATACTGGTTTTGTGATCTGGAGTGAGCCATCTAACCTTTCTAATATCCCAGTCAATTCTCAGATATTCTCAGTTGCAGAGAAAGTGCTAATCCATATTAGGAAAGAGATTTGCCTCAGCTGGGATTTCCACATATCAATGAAATCCCTGTTCTAATATATTTAAATGCTCTTCAGGGTTTTCAATTGTCTACAGAGTTCCTAGAGATAAATAGCATCTTCTCTACAACTTAAAGTCATAGGGCATTGAGAGGTTAAATGACTTATCCAGGATCACATAACCAAACTATATTATATTATTATTAGCCTATACTTTTGTTTGCTGTTGTTGCTCAGTCATTTTTCTTATGTCTGACTCTTTCTTACACCATTTTTGACTTTTCTTGACAAAGACACAGGAGAGGATTGTCATTTCCTTTTGTAGTTCACTTTATAGATGAGAAACTGGGGCACAGGGTTATGTGACATGTCCAAGGTCACATAGTTAGATTTGAACTCAGGAAGATGAATCTGCTTTACCCACTGCACCATTCAGTTGCTCCCTTTTAATCTCTTTTTACGTTTCCATGATACACTGACTACATACAAAAGCACTATGCTAGATGCAAGAGAATAGAAAGATAAAACAAAAAACTCTCAGGGAGTTTATATTCTAGTGAGAGGATATAATATAGAAACAAATAATTTGAGGGGAAGGGTTTAATTTCTTAATTTAAAGTTAATTTAATTTCTTAATGAGGAAGACCAGGAAAGGCTTCTTGGAGGAGGTGGTACATGACATGAGCTGGGAAGGAAGATTTTTCAGAGATGGAGTAAAGAGCTAATAATTCCATGCTTGGGGATAACCTTTTCTAAAGCATAAAACATAAGAGCTGGGGTTCTAAGTTCAAGGTATAGAAAGAATGTGAAAGAGTCCAAGAAACCAAGAATTTTCAAATAGAGCCAGATTTTGAAGGACAATGCCAATCTGAGGAATTTTTTATTTTATTCAAGAGGCAAGAGGGAGCAGGTGAGGAGAATCTTGAAGAGGAGACTTACTGGGCCAGATTCATGCTTTAAAAGTAAGATTATTTTATCAGCTGTAAGGAGGATGGCTCGTAGAAGGGAGAGACTAGAAGCCACAAGACCAAATAGGTTTTTGCATGAGTCTAGAGCAAAAAGTGGGCAGCTAAGTGGAGCCATAATTCATAGAGTCCGGGCTAGCGTCTGAGTTCAAATTTGGCCTCAGACACTTATTGTGTGACCTTGGGCAAGCCACTTTACCCTGTCTACCTTAGTTTCCTGATCTGAAAAATGAACTGGAGAAGGAAATGACAAACCCCTCCAGTATTTTTGTCAAGTTAATCCTAAAGGAGGTCACAAAGAGTTGGTCACAATTGAAAACAACTATACAATAACAAAAAGAACAAAATGAAAATACATAAGTGTTGAGGGTCTTAAATAAAAGTAGTAACTACCAATATAGAGACTGAAAAATGAAAGCTAGATGGAAGTTATATTCAGACAAGATTTAGCTCTTGTTTTGGTCTAGGGGATAAGGGAGATAGAATTTTCAGTGATTACCGAAATTGTAAATCTGGGTCATTGGAAAAATGCTGGAGCCCTCAAAAGAAAGAGAAAAGTTTGGAGGGGAGGTGTATTATAAAGAACATAATAAAACTGTGTCTGGTCTTCACATTTTCTTCAGTCTCATGGTGTTTCAACTTAATGTGACATTGAGCAGATATTTTAAATACAAAATTTAGGTAAATTATGTTTCTTCTGCCAACAGCCTTGATGTTTATGTTTTTCTTTGGATTATTATGGTAACAGTAGGGAGTGAAGAGGTATGGACTCAAATAATATCTTTATCACTTGCTAGCTGTATGACTAGGGATAAGTCACAATCTTTCAGAGATTTGGATTCCCTATCTACAAAATAGGAATAATAAATGGGTCTATTAAGGAGAAAGTACTTTGTAAAACTTAGAACACTATATAAATTATTTTTTATACTCCAACAAAAAAGAGAAATGGCCTTGTGGAACAGTGATGAGCTACAAGAAAATATACAGTTTTTATCTATGGAGTATCTTGCTTTTCTTGGCTTAACATAAAAAAATTACTGTGATTTTGAGAGAGTAAACTCTTCTTTGAGTTCCATTAGAGACCTCTTAAATCTGTCCTCAGTTATGCTGGGGAGAATGAAGGAGAAAGTATCTGTAAACATAGGGAATAAGTAGAAAGTCCAAGATAGTTGATTCATTTAATTAGGCTGATTTAAGGGCTCATGTAAGTTTGCCATGTATATAATGTTCAATTGGAAATTGCAGTCTCTTTTTGGAGAGACATTTTAAAAGACTGAAAATTTAATGACTGCTCTTGGCTTTTCCTTTCACTTCTGAATATTCCTACATTATCAAGGGTGAGATGTTAATACTCAAGGCAGTTGGATGAACCGACATAAAACATGTAGAAGGAGGAAAGAAGAAAGAAAAAAGAAAAGATTCTGCCCATTTAATACTTTACTTTTATGAGAGTCTGTTTGGGTTAACCAAGATAATATTATAAGAAATTTGCTTTTGTGAGTTTTTTGGGGCACTTATTGTGGACCTGTGACATCTATTATTTTTTTCTTGTGTTTTAATAGTAGGACCCGTTGTATACTGCATTACAGGAGAACAATAAAAACCTAATTGCTTGATGGAATACATTACACAGTGCATGCAGAATTTTTCCTTTAGGAATTTTTTTTTAGTTAATGGCAAAGGCCATGATGGTGATTACTGTTTTAAGATTTGAAGAAGTTACTTAGTAATATGTAAAATATTTTTAGCTAAGTGTGTATATTTGTGAATTTATTTCTGTTTTTGAAGAGTAGACACAGAAATCTCATGCTCAAGGAACTTCTCTATCTACAATTTGATATCAAAATACAGGACAGAGAAAGGACATACATATGTTCATCAAGGATCATAGATTTAAGTGAGCTTAGTGGTCATGTAATCATCTCCCCCCCCCTTTTTTTTTAACAGATTTGAAAACAGGTTCAATGATTTGCTCTAGGTTTGATAAATGGTAAATGGAGAACAGAGATTCAAACCCTGGTCTGAAGATTTCCAGATTTAGCCTCTTTCCAATGTATGACACTGACCACCAATGTAACAGTGAGGAGGTCATCAGGAATTCGGGTTGTCCCTTAGTGACCCACTATTCACCCTGTTTTGGGAAGGAGGGTTTGCTTTTTTATACCCAAGAATAAACAAGCTGTTCAGGGTCTTTACAAATGCCCCAAACCCAGGTGAGAAAAATCCTTGAATATGTCAATAGGAATACAAATGTAAGTTGGTATAATTTCTTTGGTCCTTAGTGGCAACATCTATGGATTCATTAGTCACTGGCTATTTCTGTCAACATTTAATACCCTTCCACCCTTTTTTTGTGAGGCAAGGGGCCAAGTCTTCCCAGCTTGCCATTAAAAACAGTGTTATAAAAACAACACTTTTAGTTTTTGCATCTTCTCCCTTCACAGAATATGTTATAGGCATATCAAAAACCTTCAGAGCCACACACCTTGAGAGAAAAATAAGATTTATTCTTTATTAACAGACAATTCTTTCTTTCAACTGAAGTTCAAGGAGAATTTGCTTCAAAAGGGACAAGCAAAGGAGGAAAGTGGATGGATTAGTAATCCAGCAGTGGAAAGGGTGGGGAGGAAACAGAAGTTGCTGCTCAGTAGGAAGGATTGCCCTTTAAAGACCTGTCATCTTGAATTTTTAAGACAGATGGCTCAGTAGTCTCACTTGGACAGTGACAGCCCTCTTTTCTTTCTCCTTTCTTCCTTCCTGCTGTTACCAGTCTTCCCCAGCCAGAGGAGCTCTTCCTCTTTCTTTTCACAAATGCACAGAGCTGGACCCACAAAACAAGATTAAGAGAGGAAAAGGCAGAGGAAGGAAGGGAGGGAACAGTGGCTTCCCCCCTGGGGGTTCCAGTTCATTTCTTTGAGGGGGATCTTTTTATCTGCCCAGCTGGGGACAGACCTGATGCCTTCATTCCTTATCCAGATTGGTTCAGTGCTGGAAGAACAGCGAAACTGCATATGAAACTTAAAAATTCCTTCAGTATTGTGAGAAGCAACAAAAGAGATTATTATAAAAAAAATCCTAATGTCTTTTTTTTTTAGGATTTGGATACACACCAATAAATGTAAATCTGTCTTAGTAGCTTAATATTTTCTGATATCTCAAGTTTTTCTGTAGCAAGGGAAGAAAGAACATGAATGCATGCTATTGAGATTAATTTTGAAGAAGTTAAAAAACCAACAAATATCCCTTGAGGTGATTTCTATCACACAGGAGATGAATTATAATAAATAAAACTTTAAAACCATGAGAATACCAATTTATTTTTGTTTTAATGATTCAATCAAAACAGCAAAAGCTAAGCAAAAATTGTGGGTTAAAATTGTGCTGAATTTCCATAATGACAATTTAATTGGCACATTAAAGATAAGTAATATATAGCATATAAAATTTCCCCGGCCACTTCAAAAATAAAATGTCCTTGGGGGGCCCCCCCCCCGGGAAAAAACTCCTTTCTTTGACCATAAAAACTCTTTAAACTTGAATGTGGTTTGGGGGTAATTTAGTTGGGGAGGAGAAGTATAAAATAAGCATTTCTTCTTAAAATTAAAATTGCTTTTAAAAAGATTATTTATCGAGATCTAGCCTTGTCCTTGACCTTGTCAAAAGTCATATGGGACATGTTCTTGTTCATGTTTGATTAGAAAATTCCATTGACTATTGTCTGATTCTACTGATGGACAGATTTAATTATAACAATTCATCCCACTATTAGGTAAGATTATTTATTAGGATTTTTACTTTTCTTATGTTGAGTTTAAGTTTGCCTTCCTTTAATCTTAACCCTTTGGACCCAGGTCTATCCTTTAGAGTGCCTTTCTTTCCAGGGCCATTTCCCTTCATCTTGATCAACATTTGGCCACTGGATCCAAATGGTTCTGAAAGAGAAAGTGAAGCTAGTCACTTGCATAGCCCTCCCTCACTTAAAGCTAATTCATTTGCAAGTCATGCCATCATCTCCCTGACATCTTGGTCCTCTTCAAAAAAGAAAAACAAAGAACAGCAATCCTGCAGGCTAAGCAGCACAAGCCCTAAGCCCTTCCTTCTCCCGAGTAATTATCTATTAGAAAATAGAGGAAGTTAGAAGGGGCACTAACAAACAACCCTGGACATAACTTTCTCTTTTTCTAAAATGTGTTGACAAAACCAGACAGTAACCTAATTCTTAGTCACCTAAGAGAACGTCCCTCTTTACCCTTGCTCTAAAAAAGGGATTAACCTGAAGTCAGGAGAACCTGAGTTCAAATGTGGTTTTAAGACACTTAACATTTCCTAGCTGTGTGACCCTGGGCAAGTCACTTAATCCCAATTGCCTCAGGAAAAAAAAGGGGGGATTAGGATAGTGATTCATTTAAGAGAAACTCGATGTTTCTCATTATTTTAGTTAATGGAAATTAGGATGTTATTGATCCAAAAGAAAAATGAATTTTTGAAGGGAGTGGTCAGCTAGGGACTGAATGGTTTCAGGAAATGATTCTTAAAGGGTGTGTAGAAAGTTAAGTGACTATTGTTTGGCTTGATGAAGCAAAGTGTTAATTGAACTTTTATCTTGAACTCTGACTTTTATCATTGTGAAATTTAGTCTGTTTTTCATGAAGACTATAACTCTAAGATTCCTTAAATTAGAGAGAGATTTTCAGCACCATGGGTAATATTGGTACCTACCTTTAGGATTCTTTTTTTTTTTTTAAGGATCAAGTGAAATAATATATGTAAAGAACCCAAAAGGAATCACCTAATGTCTTAGACTTTAGGATAATAGATTTCAAAATATTCAGAGATAAATAGGATCCTATGTTCTGAGGCTCTAAAAGGGAAGTTGACTAAAAAGGATTGGAATAACAATAATAGCTACATGTGTGTAGCACTTTAAGTTTTCCAAAGCACAATACATATAATATTTCATTTGATCCTTAAAAAAGAATCTAAGAACCTAAAGGTACATACTAATATTACTCATGATGCTGAAAATCTCTCTAACTCAAGACATTTCTGAGTTATAGTTCAGAGTTGTTTGTTAGTGCCCCTTCTAACTTCCTCTCTTTTCTGATAGATAATATTACCAATAAAGCAAAGCAGGCTAACTTCTCACAATCACTCATTTTGCATGACTATTTCTTTTTATCTTTGTACTCTTCACACGTAGTACAGTGTCCTGCACCTAGTAGGCACTTAATAATTACATATTATTGAATTGATTACTTTTTTTTTTGTTTTCTTGTTTTTTTTGCTGAGGCAATTGGGGTTAAGTGATGTGCCCAGCATCACACAGCCAGGAAGTAATGTGTTCAAGGTCAAATTTGAACTCAGGTCCTCTGGACTTCAAGGCTGGTGCTCTATCCACTGCACCACCTAGCTGCCCCTCGATTACTCTTTTTACAAAACTCTGTTTTTGGTATTGCCCTCAAATGGTGGAGGGACCAAGAAAAATGGAATCCAAGAAGACATCAGTGATCAAAAAAGGTAATTAAAGTCTAAAAAAAGAGAGAGTAGTAGATGAGATTCTATCCTTCCTTTTAATTTCTACTGCCAACTTTAGAAGGGAAACATAATTGTATTCTGACTAATATTAATATATGTCAGGTGAAGTCACATCTCATTTTACATTGCTCAGCATTATTCCATTCTTATTGGGAAAACTGTGACCTTTCTGGTACACCACTATTCTTATCCCTTACACATTTTGCAGAGCTTTTCTTACCCTGATTAATTTAGCCATCATCTTATTCATTAACCTTTTTTTTTTTTCCTTTGAATTTGGTTTTCCCTTGAATGAGCTAAAGGGGAGGGTCTTTGTAATTCAGGAGAAAGAGTACTGGTAGGTGAATGAGTCTACCTACATTTTTAGCATGACAGTATCTATAGCATGGTAGATATCTTTATGAAAAGTGAAGATTATAATCTGTCACTTAGATATTTAGCTTATATAACATTATTTGACAATATCTGTGTCTCAATTTCTGACTGAAAAAATGGAGCTAATACCCATATTTCCTTCCACCATAAAGCCTTGCTGTAAACTTCAATTCAACAATTCATATTTTCTTCTTCTTCTTTTTTTTTTTTTTTGTTAAGGGGAAGGGAAATGTGTTACAAAATCTAAGATTTCATTGATATTTAAACTTCTACTTCAGCTTTTCAGGAAATAATGCAATGATACATCTTTCTAAGATTTAAGAAAGTGATACTAATTGTGATTTTTCAGTGTTATTTTGATACTATATCCATTTATTCATCTAAATATAGTATACATCTGAATCTAAAACTGGAAATATCTCTGTTAATTTTAGGCAGTCCTGTGATTATCTCAATCCACTGATCCTATTGATTCTGAGTTTTTAGTGGTAATATCTTTGGATTCAGTTTTTAACATAACACAGAGACTTCTTGTATCAGTGACATAGCGTTCTAATGATGAATGAAGAATGGGGAGTTAGGGAGAAGAACTTGTTTCTAATCTAACTCTTCTACAGACTTGGGTGGAATTTTTTTGAGGGGGAACAACCTCAATTTGCCAACTATTTAAATATGTAATTTTTTCACATGAACCTACTTTAGAAGGTTGTTTTAAGAATCAATTCTATGGTCTAAATCTGAGGACCATTTTTTAAAGTTAAAAGATTTCCAACATGGGATCTGTTGATTGAGAAAATAACAAAGACAAAAACCTTAATCACTTTAAATCTTATCAATTATGATAGTGTCCACAAATTTCAAAACTCATACATATATCTCACATCTTTGAAAGATACTGTTATTCTTGTGACATGTAATTTCACCAGTGTGGGGAGCTCTGGGTATGGAAATATCTATCCTAAGATTGGCGGCTTTTTTTTTTTTTTTTTTGTAATCTATCATCTTAAACAATTGTCTAGGGCCCTGAGAAGTTATGACCACCAGCTGGTATGTGTCAGTGTCATTACTTGAATTCAAGTCTTATTGAATCTTCACTAAGTAAAACTTACAGTCTAGACTACTACATGTCCATTTATGTGAGACATTTACTATCATGCTGTATATTTTTATTAGGATTAAGTAAAACTCAAAATGACTGTGCTTGGTATGTAGCAAAATCCTTGAAGCATCCCTCCACACACATTCAAGGTTTCTGGGTTCAGAAACACTTATTTAAATGCTTAAAACTCTGTAGAAGAAAAGACAAGCTTTTCTATCAAGGAGAATGATCTTTGGACTTGAAAGGGAAGGATACAAATGGCTAACTAATGGGGAGTTAATACCCAAGCTAGGAAGGCATCTGCTTGTCCCTGAGTTCAAGTCACCTGGCCCAGATGAAAATGAACTAGAGAGAATGAAAATATATCTGGTGATATATCCTGATGATACTGGGGAATTAATCTTTACTTTTCTTTTGTGCACAAGTACACTGTAAGTAAGTGAGAATTGCTCAATGAAATCTGAATTAAATCAATCTGTTTCTGGAAATTGAAATTCAAACCTATTAAATACAGTATTTTAGATGCTGCACTGGGAATTTATTTTTAGATGGAACATTTTTTGGTGAGACCACAAGATGGCACTTGTCAACCTTCTTCAAGCTCGGCCATGAAGTGCCCTTTGTCGATAAAAGCTGCACATGTAAATCTTCCTGCTTTTACAGTCTGACTTTGATTTGGTGAACAGTAAAAGTTATCTCCCCAGAAATTCCTTGTCATGATTTCCTTAAAGATTATAGTGATCATTTCCTGAAAGTTGATGTCGACAACCTTTGATGCCTTTTTATTGTCTTTTGTGAAAGACAAAATGTGGGCCATCAATCTGCTGGGATGTGTAGTCTCTGCTGAAGACATTATTTTGAAAATGCTTTGGGGTTTGTATAACATAAACTGGACTTTGACCTTTTGTCCTCAAAAAATAAAAACCCAACAACATCTGATTTATGTGGGACATTTTCTGTTTTGATAAGCAGAAATATCACAGAACCAGGCAAGATGCCACAATATCAGTGAGCTAAAACCAAACATTTTTTATCGATTCCTTTTTGTTTTTATATCATAGTTAGTTGTTTTTTTAGGCTCCCCTTCCAAATGAGCTTTTTCTTGTAATGTTGAGAATTAGCTAAGCAAAAATATCACATCACAAAAATATCTGTGACTTGAACTAATCTGTTCTGTAACCTCCTACCTCTCTATGAAGAAGAATGCTTCATTATCTATTATCTGGAGCCAAAATTAGTGATTACCATTACTCAATTCAACTTCCGTCTAATAATATTTTGAAACAATACCCATGATTGAAGAACTTTTTGAAATGAACAAGTCTTGACCTTTTTTCTACCCACCCTCAAAGAATTTTATATTTGAAAGGATTTTATCAAGGAGAAACATTACTTCTCCCACTCAAACAGATATTTCATTAGAATTAATTTATTGTAAAAAGTATCTTTGTTATTTTTATAAACAATTTCTGCTTTGTAACAAGAACACTAGTGTGGGGATTGAGATCAGTCTCTAATATGATATTTGTTTGCCTTTGCACATTTATCTTTTGTTAATTGAAATATTGTAGTCCTACTCAGGAATAATAAGACTGGAAGCCAGATCCAAAGATCAGTTAGATTGTATATCCAGCCAGTGAATTGAATATGAAATTACAACTTTTAAGTGGTCTAATTTACCCACTGACAGCATTAAAAAGGGAAAGTAAAGATTAAACCAGCATTTCTGAAATCCTATTCATTGTGCTTTTATGTAGATATGTGACAAACCCCAAAGATCAAATTTTGTGTTTGGTCAGATTTGCTTGTAAATAACAGTCTGTTATGATATCTACTTTACCTAAAGGTTGTAGTTTAAATGAATGAAATGAATCTTTGAGAAGTATCTCCTCTGCTCCTCTTACTCTGCAAATGAGGAAACTTCCATTTCAGAGAGATGGAATGCCTTACCTTTAATGACCTATAAGTGGAAATAAGCAAAATCCAGATTCAAACTGGGATCCTTTGAGTCCAAACCCACTGAGCTAAAAATTCTACGTAAACTGTTGAATTACTTGGAACCAACACTGTTTTAGAGGACATGGAGTCCATCCACTTCATTTGACAGGTGAGGAAACAGAAGCCCAGTCAGATTCCAAGATTCATACAGAGGGTAAGACCCCCAAGACTGTTCAAGTCATTGTTTTTTCCATTGTACCTGGTATTTTGTGGCACTCTATTTGATTTTGAGCTATAGGATTCATTGCTATGTTCCTCATTGCTGTTCCTGTGACCTTGAGCCTGCAATTATGAAGTAGGTAGAGGATTCAACAAACAGAGGATTCTAGAGTCTGAGTCAGGAAGACTTGATTTCAAATCTGGCCTCAAATATTTTCTAAATGTATGACCTTGAACAAATCATTTAACTTCTGTCTACTTCAGTTTCCTTATCTGCAAAATAGAGTTACTAACAGGATTTATCTCTCAGGGTTGCTGTGAGGATAAAATAAAATATTTGTAAAGTACATTACAAACCTATATATACAAGGGCAAATGAAATTATACAAAGGTGTCAGTAGTTAATTTTTGCATTTTTTATAAGTTTTAATTTCTTGTGAAATCATTTCTTTTAGCATAATCATCATTTTGCATTGAGTATAGTACTGGGCTTAGCATGAGGAAAACCTGAGTTCAAATTTTATCTCAGACATTTATTATCTTTGTGACTATGGACAAGTCACATAACCCTTGCTTGCATTATTGTCTGCCTATGTGAAATGGGGATAAATATAATGCCTAACCCTAGGGTTGTTGTAAGAATAAAATGATATAACATTTGTAAAGTACTTTACAAGACCGGTATAAATGCTAGCTATTATTATCATTGTAGTTAAAGTGTATGGAGTAACCAGGGAGGACTAGCATCTTGGTGTGAGGGCCTGCTGAGCTCTTTTCAGTATTGTTCATCCACCTTTTTGTCATCCAAGGTGACCTTTTGTCTCCAAGAAGCCGTAACGTGCCACACTGCAATAAAATTTTTCTTGGAGGATGGGCTAAACCAGGGTAACTGGTGGTCTTCAATTTGATGGTGAGTTAGGGGAGCGTCTTCTCCCAGCATGTGAAGACTTCTTTGGCAGAATAGACGGATGAGAAAATTTCATTTCAATGGCCAGTCATTCTGACTTTAGTCCTGCACTGGATGTCAATGACTCTGAAGAGAGAGTGAGACCGATGACTTTGTGCAGCCCTCTTTCACTTAAATCCATTTTACCTGAAATGATCTCATTGGTACTCTTCAAAAACAAAGAACAATGAAAAACAATAATCATTGTTAGACTATTCTCTGTGGGTAACTGCTATTTTCAAAAGTATATCATGTCTATAGCTATAGATACTGATGTAAGCTATACAGTAACATTTCAGTCTGGACCTGTGATTTCACTACTTAAGAAGAACTGCTGGAAAAGAAATTCTCTCAACCAATGCAAATGACCAGCCTTTCTTCAGTTTATAGTTTTAGTGATTTGCCCATGGGCTACAAGTAATCAAGGTAGGACTTGAAATCAAATCTTTCCCATCTCTGAGCTTGGCTCTCTATTGATTCTGCCTCTTCAGTTTTAGTGTTGCAATAATAAATGATAGGTTTTAAAATATATATGTAATTTTATTTATTAATTATAATTCATAAGAATGTAAGGTCATTTAATATTGACCTGTAATAATTTCTGAAAATATTTTGTATGCTTTCTATTTTAAAATCCATCAACATGAAATTAAAAATTTTAGGCATGTGTTTTAAATGATCTCTATCAGTAAAGTAAATAATAATGCATTAACATTTTTTCAGAAGCATACATATGCCTTTTTTCATTTCTATATCATGAAATAAGATTAACAAAAAGAATTTGTCATATAAGAAGGCAAATAAAGAAATCCCCCAAAACTCAAGTTTAGGCTCAAGAGCAGCATTTGAATTAAATATTTATAAGCACATTTTGTATTCTTGTTTAATTACTTATTTTCCATCCTTAAAATGTATGTGAAGCAAGCCCAGAAAGAATTCCTAGGAAAGCAAAAGAAAGAACAAAAAATTATTTTAAAAATCAAATAAGAACAATAAAGTAAAAAAATGGGAAGAGAAATATTTAAGAATTATAAAGGACAATTAGAAAAAAGAATTAAGAGCTTGGTAAAAAAGACACAAAAATACTGAAGAACATAAGTCCTAAAAATCAGAATGGGTAAAAGAAGTACAAAACATTGCTGAATGAAATAACTCCATGAAAAATAAGAAGCTAATGACTTCATGAGACATCAAGAAACAGTAAAACAATAAAACAAAAAAATTAATTTTGTCAAAAGACAAAAATAGAGGAAGATGTGAAATATTGCGTTGGGATAAAACAACTGACCTAGAAAATAGAATAAAGAGAGAGAATTGAAGAATTATTGGTCCATCTGAAAACCATGAACAAAAAAGAAAAGAATCCACTGACAACAATAAATGTTTTGTTTTTTTATTGAATGCCAGCTACTAAGCCAAGATAGCAAGTATGTATTGGGGGTATACTGCATGTGGAAAAATAATTTTTTACTCAGATTACCACCTTATACAAATGGCGCATAATTTTGGGAAGCCAAGTTGATGACTTGAAAACTGAAGCTTACTTTGCAAGCTTTGCAGGGGTATAGTTTTTCATGACTTGCATAATATAGAATCTTTTAAAAGTAATGATCTCATAAATGATTTATTCAAATTTCCTGCTTACATTATTTTTAGCTATGAGAAATTTTAGTTTAAAAAATTTTTTGAGTACTAAAATCCAAAGAATGATACTTACCAGGTAGCAACAAGAATCTGTGATTCATTCTTTTTCTGATTGCCAAGAGAACATGACTGTCCTATGGCAATGCTTTTTTCATTTAAATTTCAAGGTATTTCTAATTTTAAGAGGAATATTAGTTTTTTCTCTCCTTCATGTACATAAAACTTCTCCATTTTAAAAAAAAAATTCACTTGTGCAATCAATATTTGAGGCCTGGTTGAAATGAAATAACCCAGGCTGATATACTTGATTTTTTTGGTCACACAGCTAGGGAATGTTAAGTGTCTGAGGCCAGAATTTGAACCCAGTCCTCCTGACTTCAGGGCTGGCACTCTATCTACTTCGACACCTAGCTGCCCCATTTCCTCTACATCTCTGAAAAGTGATCATATGTACTCAATTGCCAAATAAATCACTTATTTCTTGGTTGGTAAAGGAACTGTTTTTGTGAATGCACAAGGATTTCCATGGTAACTATTGTTTGGTTTATTAATTTGTACCTTTATTATCCAACTGCTAAATTTTTCACAGTGCTGGGTAGGCTCTTTCCTTAATTTTATCTGAGACTAGGCATGACCATCATGGGTGTTATTACTCCCTCTTCAAAAATTCACTGGTGCTTATTCATTTAGAATAAAGTTTCTGAAGCTTTAATAAGAATTATTGAATAGATATGAGCAGTGATTAATCCATGTATTCATTGATTTTGTGTTTCTTTGGATTGGGGGAAGAAGCACTAGGACGTTCTCACATGTTATTTCCATGAGGTTTTAACTAGTCCTCCCCACCCTCACTCTCACTCCCACTCCAATTGCATACAAAGAAAAATCCCATGGGAAAATAAAACTTTATTTTAAAAGACAGTCTTTGAAAATAACAATAGAAAATCAGTTATTTCCCAGATTGGAAGGGACTATTTTAAACTGCTGGAGAATTCATCAGAATTTCAGTGGATGATAACATATTATAATATCTTTTGCCAGACCTATGAATGAAAAAAACAAACTAATTTAGAGATAACATTAGGATCTGAGAATCCATAATACAGTAGCCAGGTTGTTGCTAAAATGGAGAAAGCAAAGGAAACCCACTTTGGGATTTTGGACTTACCCTTCTCACTTTTGAATAAAATGCTTAAAACCCATTCTCATAGTCTATTATGTCTAAGTCTCTTATATGATTCATGAATTATCTGTAGCAAGCTTTTGAGTTTCTTCCTAAGCTCTCTGGGTTCTATTTGAGTTAATTGTACCCTCATTCTCACAGGCTCATATATTTGGAGTTATATTTGATGCACAGGCTTTTGTACACACACACACACACACACACACACATATATATATGCATATATATATGCATAGGCTTAGAGCTAAAGGAGTCTATTGAGTGGAACCCCCTTTTAAAACATGCCCCCTCCCTCCCTTTGACAGACAGATTGGAAATACAGGGACAGAATGGTGATGCACATTTTGTCAAATGCAGGCAGTGCATCAGTTAATTTTGCTTAATATTTTTTTGTTATGATCATGGGTTCAATTTGGGAGAGATGGGAGTAAGGAATAATATATCTGGAAATGACCGTGCTATTAAAACGAAAGGCATCAATAAATCTTCTTTTCAAGACCAATGTGTTAATTCCCAGATGACTGATATCTGCAGGGAAATGGTTGTTTTCTAGCAGCTCATTCCTCTTGGACTTCTTGACACTGGTACAAATCATTGCTTTGGTTTTCCTGGGATGGGCCAAGAAGAGGAAATTTTTTTTTTAAAGTAAATGTCAATTGTATAATTCTAGAAAATTCTGGTTTTTTTTCTTGTCAAAACCAAATAGTGAAGAGTTCTGAATTCAGCTTTGTTTTGTTTGAGAAAGAAAGACTATTTCCTCTAACATTTTTTCTGTCTCGTTTTCTTTTAAGGTTGTTAAAACCCCACAAAATCTCACATTATACATTTTCTTTTATTAGTCATCTTGTTCCTGGACTCCAATCTATTTCAGCATTTTATTGGTAGATATGAAAGGAACCAGATGATAGTTAATATGCACACATTTGAGACAATCAGTGCTTTTCTTAGAATTCCTTGGTTTTTTAAGGGAATATTCAGTTCTCCAGTAAAATGGATAAATTAATTTCTTTTCCAGTTAGCCATTTCTCAAGGAATCTTAAATAGTGAGGCAAAAAGACAGCTTAACAGATGTTAGCTCTACCACCTAGGTTTAATTGTGTCCCTTAGAACAACTCAGAGAATCTTTTTCAAAATTAAACATTTATTAAACACCTATTGGGTACCAGGTACTGTGCTAAGTACTGGATTATTACAGATCATTTCTACTTCTGAAAGACCAGGTTTGCTGAAATTTGCACTATTCTCATTTGAGGATGCTCAAATTATTTTTATCTTAGAGAAAATAAAAGAGTGCTGTACAAAATCCATGAAATGATCTTTATCTTGTTTTTTTTTTTAATGTTTCTGTATTGGCAGAGAAATCATTTGGAATAGTTTGGCAGTGCATCCTAAAGAAAAAAAGAGTGAAATCATAAATAGAATGGATGGGGTTCTATGGGAAACGTGAAGCTTTATCACAACTTTGCTTACTTTAAGATAATGGAATGATTTTTAATGGAAGGCAATATGAAAAAAATTTTTTTCAGTTCCAGTGCTAATGACTTTCTGTTTTCCAGTCCCTAGAGTACAGCACCCTACGGATATTCTAACAATGTTAGTGCACTAAAGCATGCAGACAGTATTTGAAACAAAATGCTTGTTCACAGCTGTGTAAGTTATTCAATCTGCTTGCTGAAATATAAACATTCAAAATTAGCATGCACTTTGGGTTTTGAGCAAAAATGAAATTGTTTGGGTAAGTTTAAAAATTGACCAATTTTTTAATTAAAAAAATCCTTGCCCTGTGCACTGTGACACCTCTGCTATGGTTCCTTTCATTTGTGGGGGATCTTACAGTTATCTTACATGTTCAAGAATACACAGTAATATCAGTACCTTTGGAAGATTGAATTGAGAAGGAAGATAAATTTGAAATGCTGTCTTTTCCCTTTTCTTAATGACATTCAGACAGTTATATACAAGTATGGAATATTTCCATAAGAAAATAGCATCATGAAAAAACTAGACAATGCATTTATATGGAAGTTTCCATTTCTCATCTGACACAAAAGATTTTGTTTCATTTATGTTGTTATTGAGGGACTCGTAGTGCTGCCTTAACTTGGAAATTTCATTATGTACCTTTAACCAGTACCTTCTGTTGATATTTTATCTCCCACATCTGATTGGATATCACATAGATTGCCATCTGTATAGGGGTTGGGCTCATGTATAGAATATCAGATGTTAAATTTGGCTGGAATTAGAATGGGTAACTTTGGCCCTATCCCAAACCACTTCACATATAATTCTTCACATTACCGACTCTGCTAATTAGCCTTGCAAGGCCACATCCTAGAATAAAGCAGAGGGAAGTTTACTATTTTGGAGTAGGCTGAAATAGGTTTTCCTTAGTAATCCCAAGGTGGGCAGATAGGTAGTAGTTAGATGAAGTATGGGGCCTGCAGGCAGGAAGACTTATCTTCCTGAATCCAAATCTGGCCTCGGATACTTACTAGCTATGTGACCCTGGTCAAGTCATTTAATCCTGTTTTCCTCAATTTTCTCATCTGTAAAATGAACTGGAGAAGAAAATGGCAAACCAGCCCAGTGTCTTTGCCAAGAAAACTGCAAATGGTTTTTGCGCAAAACCGCAAATCATGAACAGTTGAACAGGACTGAAAAAAATCTTAACATAACCTAAGATTACATAGATTTCTTTCTCTGAGATTTTACATGATGATGACTGAATACTTTAAGAATTCCCGTTGAATAGGCCTTCCCTTTGAGATTATCTCCAATTTATGTTATATTTCTCTTGTTTATACATATTTTTCTAAAATGTTGGATCCCCATTAGATTGAGCTTTTTGAGAGCAAGGGCTGCTTTTTTGCCTTTCTTTGTAGTATTTGGCACAGTGCCTGGCACATAGTAGTTGTTTATAGGTATTGATTTGACTATAAAGGGATGGATTTTGTGGAGTTATGACTTAGGTTTTGTCTCATCAAAGCCAATGGTAATAAAAGCATCAGAATCATGATGGGAGGTGGGATCTTAATGCTGATACAGCCTGCTAGTGGATTTGGGCATACAAACTTACCTGTCATTTATTACTGGAGGATATGGGACTAATTTTTCTTTAGGGATGTTTTGGCTCCTATTTCTTTGGTTAAGCTTGGAAGTGAAGCAAACTCTTTCAAGATTCTGAAAGGATATTCCTGTCTCTTAATAGACATTTCAGTTGCTTCTATTCCATTACAAAGTATTTCTAAAAGGAAGCATCTCTAGACCTTTTGAGATAGGATTTCTCTATATGGAGGACACTAGGCAAATACCATATCCCTATTTTACTACTGTTATACTAATTCTTAAGTTATAGTACAAGAAAACTTTTTTTTTTTGTGATAACTACCACTTGGGTCAAAGCCATATCTGGCAAAGGTAATGCTCATGGAAAGACAAATCTAATGCTCCTACACCAAAATTGCCTCTTTTGATTTTTGTATCTGGGGTCGAATTGTAATCTGTTGCTCCAAACATCTGTCTGAGTTAATATGAAATATTTTCAAGTTCTTCAGGCTAGCATTACAATTAGAGCAGAATGCTAGGGCAAAACAACTAAGGAAAGAAGAAATTAATGTTTGCCCTTTTGATTGACTTTTATGCTTTAATTATTCCTAATACATATATTCATTTTGTCAAACACATGTATATGTATGTATGTATATATAATACATAAGTATCTACAACAAAGGCAAAACTTGCTGACTTTGGTGGAAAAAGTTTCATCAACTTCTATGGGCAAATAATTACTGTTTCCTCCAGTTGAGGAAACTTTTTCTCCTAAACATCTAGAAAAATTATTCTTTACTTATTGGTTCTACTTTTTTACTATCTGCTTATTTCTGAACTCCCTGAAATGACCCCATAACTCAACTGAAACTGCTTTTTTCTAAGATTACTAATGAGCTTTTAACCACTAATTCTGATAGCCTTTTCTTAGCCTATATCTTTTTTGACTCCTCATCAGTTTTTGACAATGTCAACCCCTTTTTATCCTGAATGTCCTCTCAAATTTTGACATTTTTGACACTGTTCTTGCATCTCATTCTACATGTATGATCAGACCTTCTCAACTTATTTTGCTAGATAATATATCACTTGCCCGCTGATAAGACATCTCCCCAAGGTTTTGTCCTGTACCCCTTCTATTCTAAGTTATCTCATCTGGCTCCATTAGTTCATTTACTCCTTCTATACATATAATTCCAAAATCTATGTATCTAATCTCTTTCCTGAACTCTAGTTCCATAACATCAATTACCAATTAGACATCTCCATCTAGTTGTCCCATTGGTATTTTCAAATCCAACAAGTTTAAAAATTAAACTTATTTTTATTAAAAATAAAACTCATTTTATTTTTCTCTAAATCCATCCCTTTTCTAATTCTTATTTCTATTAAAGGCACCACCATCCTTCCTATTATCCAGATTTGAAAACTCAGATTTACTGCATCCACTGATAGACCTTGAACAAGTTCCTGTTGTTCACTGGTTTGCACTAGGGTGCCAAAGAGAAGTCCTTGCGCTTTCTGTCTGTCTGTGTGTGGCAGCCCAGATTGAATAGAGGAATACATTTACACCAAAGAAATAATAGCCTCTGTTGTATCTGTTTAATATTGGGGGAAACCCTTTTAACCCATCTCCTTTTATTGCAGTAACAAATTCACCTGATTACTTTGAACCACCTGTCATCATAACTGGCTGCTGCTTTTTGTCATCTACACAACACCAGGACTTGGACAAACTTGGACTGATGTCATCTTGAGCTTTATTCATTTATTTTTGACCTTGATTTATTTGGAGTGGAGGCATTTTTTTTTTTTTTTTGCTTTTTGCTGAGGCAATTGGGGTTAAGTGACTTGCCCAGGGTCACACAGCTAGGGAATGTTAAGTGTCTGAGACCAGATTTGAACTCAGGTCCTCCTGACTTCAGGGCTGGTGCTCTAACCACTGCGCCACCTAGCTGCCCCAGAGGCATTGTTTTTAAAAACATGTCATGTAGGTTGTCTAAAATAAAACGCATTTAAACCCCCCCCAAAAAAGAAAACTCAGATTTAACCTTTTAAAAGACTTTTAGTTTTTATTCTTTTTAATTAACAAGGTCTTTTACCTCCATTTATTTGTCCAACTCAATTTGAACAAGAAAAAAAAAAACCTTTGTTATAAATATTTATAGTAAAAAAAAAAGCAAAATATGTGTCTTATTCTGCATCCTGTTCCTTATCACCTACATGATAGGATATGGATAGCCTGCTTCATCATTGGTCCTCTGAAATTGTGGTTGGTTACTGAAAGGATCAGAATTCTCAAATCTCAAAATTGTCTTTCCTTATAATGCTGTTGTATACGTTGTTCTTTTGGCTTGACTACTTCATGTTGTAACAGTTCATAAGCATTTTTCAGGTGTCTCTGAAAACAGCCCTGGAATCATTTCTTGTAACATAATAATTTCCATTGTAGGCATTGACTATAATTTGTTCAGTTATTCTTCAATTGATAGATACTCTCTTAGTTTCCAATTCTTTGCTATTACAAAAATAGCAGTTCTACATATTTTTCTTTGATCTTTGGGGTATAAATCTGGTATTGATATCATTGGATCAAAGAGTATACACAATTTACTAACTTTTTGGCATAGTTGAAAAATCCTTTCCAGAATCAATTCCTAGTTCACTAATAAATAGTGCATTAAAAGACTTATTTCCATACGTTTGTCATTTTCCTTTTTTGTCATCTTTGCCAGTCTGATGGCTATGAATCAGAGTTACTTAAATTTGCTTTTTAGCTTGAATTTTTCCATTGAAGACTATTTTTTGATTCATCCTTGACTCTTCCCTTTCTTTTGCCCACATTTAGTCCATTGTCAAGTCCTATCAGTTTTACTTTTTCAACATCCCCTGTTTATTTATCTTTTTTTCCACTCATGTAATTACCATCCTAGTTTAGAACTTCATCATCTTTCACCTGAACAATTATAATAGCCTCCCTACTCAAAATTCTTCAGTGGTTCTCTATTATCTCTAGGATATAATTCCAGCCTACGTTTCCAAATTTATTCCAATTATTTTTATTACGTTCTAGCCAAATCGACCCATTTACTATTCCCCAAACTTGACATTCCATTTCTGACCTTTGAGCTTTTCCACAAACTGTTCTTCATGCTGGGAATATACTATGTCTTTAACTCTCTCAGAATTTATATTTTCATTTCATGGTTTTACTCAGGTATCATTTATTTTTTTAATTTATTAATTTTTTTTTGTTCTGCTGAGGCAATTGGGGTTAAGTGATTTGCCCAAGGTCACACAGCTAGTTAGTATTAAGTATCCAAGGCCAAATTTGAACTCAGGGCCATCTAGTTGCCCCCTCAGGTACCATTTTTTTATTTGCCTTTTCTAATTTCTAATCACAGTTATTAGTATTGTCTCCTCAAATTATCTTCTATCTTCTTATATGTATACATGTTATATCCTCAAGTAAAATGTAAGCTTCCAGAAAGCAGGTATTATTTTTTCTTTTCTTTTCCTTTCTTTTTCCTTTGTCTTTTCTTTTTATCTTCATTTCATTTGGTTTCCTTTTTTCCTTTTATTTCTTCTCTTTTCCTTTTTTTTTTTCATGTCCAGCACTAAGAATAGCATTAGAAAAAGAATGTTTGTTGAACCAAGTTGAAAACAAAAGTACACATTAGAATATTATTGCATAAAGGAGGTGAATTATGTGAAGTTGGAGAGAATGAAAAGGGGGTATTTAAAAATATGCTTCTTTTTTTATTTAGTGCTGGATCAGGTACTTAGTATAGTGGATAGTGGGCTTGGCTTGGAATCAAGAAGATCTGAGTTCAAATATGGCCTCAAATACTTATTAGCTGTGTTACCCTGAGAAGTCACTTAACCCCTATTTTCCTCAGTTTCTATTTTGTAAAATGGGAACATATTGGAGAAGGAAGTAGCAAACTATTTCAGTATCTTTGCCAAGAAAACCTCATGTCCATGGGGTCTTGGAGAGGTGGACAGGAGTGAATAAAAACTAAGGTGCCCATAGCTGTAGTGTCATATTTTACTGCAAGATCTGACAGACATTGCCTACTAGGATGAATATAGTTTCTTTGCATATAGGTTTATATCAGTTGGGTACTTATTTCTGTTTGAATTTAATTTTTGGAAAATTAGAAAGCCATAAAAAGAGAGCTCCAGAAATTCAGAAACAAACTTCATTTGGTTTTGGACTAATAACTTACAGGATATTCCTAGAAACTGGAGCTAGAAGGGACCTGAGAGATCACTTAATCATTTTTCAAATGAAAAAACAGAGCTAGAGAAGTTATTTGACTCAAAGACACATAGATATTAATTAGAAGAGCTGGAGTTTGAATGTAGGTCTTCTGCCTCCAAACTGGATTTTTTTGTTTGTTTGTTTGTTGAATTAAATCAACTGTGATAAATGCCATCTAAGAGTGATCTCTTCTGATTCTTAATTTCAGGAGCATATTTTTTTTGACAGTTTACACCATAGAGTGTCATATGTGCAAAAATAGTGGATCAGTGTTCACTCAGACATGCAGAACACTTTTTAAACCTCTGAACAGCCAGCAGCACATGCTTAGAATTACTGGGCTCTGCTCATCTGTGGTTTGCAGCAGCATTGCATTCATTTCTGACTTTGCTCTCTCCCACAGCTGTGCATTGCTTTCTCCCTTGTTTGTCCCTGCCTGATTATATCACTCACAGACCTCCAAAAGGGCACCCCAATATTCCCCTCGGTTTCCCCGTTAATCCATCAGCTTATGATTTTCTGAGGGCACTCACTTGAAAAGAGATGCATTGTTCTGAGATGGTTATCCTGTATCACTGACAAGCAGTTCTGAGCACTCAAACTGTGATGGTTAAAATTCAAGGTGACAAAAATCATCTTTTTTCCCCTAATGATGAATTTAGAGTCTCATAGACAACTCTTTTCTAAGAGTCAGTTGTTGTCATGTACCTGCAGAGCCTTCATCCCCTCCCAGACTCTGGATGGCTGGGAGAGGGGTATATTAACTCTCAGAATTAAGCAGTTTAAAACTGCTAGATAAATCTATGTCAAAGGATACTGCAGATTCTAACAAACACATTCTCTGGCACATTCCCAGGACCAAGAATGTGGCAATGGATTCCTTTTCTAAGGGCCGGGCTCAAGTGAGACATTCCTCTACCACTGTGTTTGGCCATGGGAGAAGCACAGTCCTAGAGTCCTTTGTCACAAGGGATAAATTGCCACAAAGAGAAAAAAACTGTATTTTTAATATGTTCTTTAGGAAAAAGCCAAGGAGGGGCATTTACTATCTCAACTACCAGAGGTGAGGAATCCTCAGATTCAGGTATATTTGTCAGGTATCTGTCATACTTCTACTTAATGTGGCATTTTCCAATAATTTTGTTTTCTCATGTCAAGGGATTTGTAATACTCTTCAGATAATGCAGTCTTTAGAAGCCCCCAAATGAAATGTGAGGAAGGGTCTCCAGAATAAGTTGTTCATTTTAGGAAAAAGTAGCAATGGGTATATACTTTTTTTTTTCTTGCTGAGGCAATTGGGGTTAAGTGACTTGCCCAGGGTCACACAGTCAGAAGTGTTGTGTCTGAGACCAGATTTGAACTCAGGTCCTCCTGACTTCAAGGTTGCTGCTCTATCCGCTGTACCACCTACCTGCCCCCTGGGTATATACTTTTTTTTAATTAATACTTTTTATTTGCAAAACATATGTATGGGTAATTCCTAATCATTAACCCTTACAAAGCTTTCTGTTACAAATTTTTCCCCCCTACTCCCCACCCCTCCCCTAGATGGCAGGATATCCACTACATGTTAATTATGTTAGAATACTTAAGAAATCGAATATATGTATAGTTGTTGCATCATTTTTTTGTGCAGGAGAAATTGTATCTACAAGAAAGAATAATCCGATAAAGGAAATACAATGCAAGCAAACCTCAATAGAGAACATGAAAATGTTATGTTGTGGTCCACATTTCACATTCCTCTTTCTGGGTGTATATGGCTCTCTTCACCAAACAATTGGAACTGGTTTGAAACATTTCATTGTTGAAGAGAGCCATGTCCATTAGAACTGATCCTCATATAGTATTGTTGTTGCCGTGTATAATGATCTCCTGGTTCTGCTCACTTCACTGAGCATCAGTTCATGCAAGTCTCTCCAGGCCTCTCTGAAATCGTCCCGCTGGTCGTTTCTCACAGAACAATAATATTCTATAACATTCATATACCATAATTTATTCAGCCACTCTCCAATTGATGGGCATCCATTCAGTTTCCAGTTTCTAGCCACTACAAAAAGGGCTGCCACAAACATTCTTGCACATGTGGGGCCCTCTCCCTCCTCTAAGATCTCTTTGGGATATAGGCCCAATAGAAACACTGCTGAGTCAAAGGATATGCACAGTTTGGTAACTTTTTGAGCATAGTTCCAAATTGCTCTCCAGAATGGTTGGATCCGTTCACAGCTCCACCAACAATGCATCAATGTCCTGAGTATATACTTTTAAACTATCCTCTGTTTAAACTGTTTCCTCAGAGTTCAAAGTTTGAAATTTCATATCTTTTGTTGAAAAAAACATCAACTTGAGTCCATGAGAGGAAAAAAAACACTACTTTTCCATTTTAAGTTTTGACCATTGCAAATTTGACTTCCATTTACTACGAGTAAACTTTTTTTCTCAATTGTGTTGCCTGTGGCAAAGGGTTATAAGGAGACCTATCATGTTAATTAAGGTAATGGCTTTGTCTTAAAATAATTTTTTGGAAGGCTTACATATTGGGAAAATGCTGTGCAGAAGCTTAATATCTTCCTCTAATGCTTTCTTTTAATCCTTAAGCAGGCCATTGTGGGGATTTTGGGTTAATTTGCCAACTAGTTAGGATGTACATTTTCTGGAAATTACTGAATTAGCAGAAAATCTCAGAGGGACTTTAATATTTCTTACTAGAAGAACAAATATTAAATGGGAAAAAGACTTTGGATTTTCTCCCCTGCATTTGTGTGGCAAACAGGTTCCAGAATCTATCTCTATTTACCTTTTTGATTGCTAGGCTGTATTGAAAAGATAGAAAAAGTAGTGAAGGGTCATTTGCATAGTCTATTTGCCAAGGCTGTCCAGTCAGGGGAAGGAAAGACTTTTGAGGGCTTGGATGAAAGGCTTGCAGGAAGAATGAGGTTTCTATGTCTGTTCCATATTTCATTAAAGGGACTTTGTCAGCCAGAGATCACTATGGGCCTTTTGCAAAGTTTTTGTTACTAGAGACTCTTTGGTGAAGGAAGACTCAGCAAAATGGCTATCCTGAATTAGAAGTTATCTCTTTTCTGTACAAGTTCTGGGTCATTATTCTCTGAAGAATGAAAAAATAATTAGCTTTGGTTTTTTAAAAATAGTTTATACTTTATAAGTGAATCATGACACATCAACTTCCAACTTGGAATAACTTTAAATGACTTTTTTTTCCTGAGGGTGAACTTAACTGACCCCATTTGGCTGTGACTTTGCAGGATGAAATTTTAATTGTTGGATAAACCTGTTCTTTTTCATACTTTACTGTCTTTCAAGAGAAGGAACTTACTGAGGATGTACTGTACTTATAACCTTAGAAAAGTTCATTTTTTGAGTTTCTCCATTATTCATGAATTTTTTTAATGTTTTAAAAATATTTGTTTTAATTTATTTCTTTTAATGAAGAAAACTTTATTTCTTTGGTTGTTGTCAATTTTCTTTTCTTTCTTTTTTTAAATTAAAATTCTATTTTACTTTTTGAGGAAAACTAGAGATTTACATATTCATTAATTTTTTTTTGTTTAAGGTATTCTTCCTTTAAAAAAAACACAATGCTTAATAGATTTCCTGAACATTTTGCCTTATGTTGAAATATGTTTCTGAGGTTACCAGCACCTGGTTCTTTTAGTATTATTGTCCATGAGTGTGCACAATGAGAGCAGTAGCAGTTGGTAGGGTGGAGGAAGGTCAGCCTTGAATATTTTGGATTTGGGAGATTAAAAGAATATAATATGCCAGGTGGTTAAGATGAGGGAAAGACATTCCTCTCTATCACTGCCATTCCTGTGTAGTGATTTAAAATTGTGACTTCTTAAAACAAAAGTAATATGACATTATGAGCCCTTTGCTTTGAATTGTCTGTCAGATGATTTTTGACCAGCCTGAAAAGGCTTGACAAAACTTAATGGATTTCCTGATGGAAAACTCTTATGATTATATATTGTTAAAAAATTGTAAAATGTTTAAGCTTGAGCACCAAAGGCTAACAATTTGGACTTTTTTGTTAATTTTTTTTTAAAGCAGATTTCATTCTGTGATTTATTTTGGTCTTTTTATAGACTCTAAAACTGTTTAAATTTCACCAGAAAAAACTGTACCAAACTGAAAAACATACAGTATGGAGATTATAAATATGTATATATAGTATATATGTATGCACATACACAGAGCAGTATATTTGTATCTATTTGTCCTTTAGTTGGCAAAGAAAATATGTTATACTATAAGTGTTTGTAAGTGCTGGAGAAAAGACCAATGACTCACTTATTCCCATAAGGGATATGAAAAAGCTAGACAGATTCTCTCATTTGGTTAGTAGTTACTATCATAAATATTTAGTCAATCATATAACTGAAAAGAGCTAACATATTATCCTAGCAATCAGGGAACATTTATTGAGCATGTAGAAGGTTGTGCTGTAAATTATATTATGTAATACTGAGGTTATACTATATATATATATACATATATATGTATATACATATACATATATATATACACATACATATATACATGTATATATGTATATACATATATACATACATATATGTGTATATATATATACATATATATGTATATATATATATATATATACATATATATGTAATTTGGGAAATTCCAGTGATGAAATTCCCTGTACAAATGAAGATCAGATCATATCCTACCTTTGATTTAATAAATAAACCCCACAGAATCTTTGATGCCCAAAGAGATTATCAGGGTCATACATTTTCTAAGAGTTAGAATCCAGGCTCTCCTTATTCCAACGCTAGAATTGTATCTATTGTGCTACACTGGTTTTGTAATTATTATGTTCGTATTGAGACGCTTTAAAGTTGTTTGGGTATATTTTGCTTAGTTTTAGCATTACATGAAAATGTTGATGAATGTTGATAAAACTTTACTTCTTTAAAGAAAAAATATAGTGCCAAACAAAAAGATTCAGAGATAATACAAAGACAAATCTTTACAAGCAAGTCCTAAGTGATAAATGAGTTAAGTAATCATAATACATACATAATTCCTCTTGGTTTATAAAGTGTGTTCCTGACCTCTTCCTTTTAAAGCAGTGGTATGATCAAGATTAATCCCATTTTAGAGTTGAGGCAACTACTTGAAGTTTAGGGAAGTTGT
The DNA here is from genome assembly GCA_023553655.1 of Myrmecobius fasciatus. Classification (NCBI taxonomy): domain Eukaryota; kingdom Metazoa; phylum Chordata; class Mammalia; order Dasyuromorphia; family Myrmecobiidae; genus Myrmecobius; species Myrmecobius fasciatus. The sequence goes on along the minus strand of JAJPUD010000629.1, from coordinate 71,392 downwards.
AATTTAATTTGTGCAAGTTCACACAGGTTGTGCAGGAAGAGGAAAGACTTAAACAGAGGTTTTTTTTAAATCAATCAAACAATCAATAAATATTTGTTAAGCATTTACTAAGTGCCAAAAACTGTGCTAAATTCTTGGGATATAAAAATAGGTAAAAAATAACCCCTGCCCTCAAGTGGTTTATAATCTAATAAATCACAAGTTTATTCCATTACACAAGCTTATTTGTAGGGCAGTGCTTTGAAACTTGAAATAGATTTTCCTTTAGAAATAATGATCTAAATGGTCTCAGTGTTCTCTTGTTGTTTCTGTTTTTTTTCCTGCAAGGCAAATGGGGTAAGTGACTTGCCCAGGGTCACACAGATAGGACATGTTAAGTGTCTGAATCCAGATTTAAACTCAGATCCTTCTGGTTCCGGGGCCAGTGCTCCATCAACTGTATCATCAGCTGTCCTTCCCTGCATCATTTTAAACTATGCATGTGGCTAAAATATTCTACACTTGTAATAAAAAGACAACACAAAGCAATAGCCTGAACTTGCCTTTTAAATTTTAAATATCATAAAAGATAAATTAATATAGAAACTAGCAGAAAACAATAAGTAACAATAGCTATAGAAAGTTTCAAGGCATGTGTAATTATAAAACTATCGAAACAGAGAGAAAGTTTTGTTCACACTTGAGGAAATCCTGGCTTGAAAAATGTTAACACCTAAGGAAAAAATCTTAATGGAGGATGAAGAGGTAGATGGAACTTTTGGTAAAGATTCTGAAGGAAACACATGAACAATTTAAATAGCTTTAGAGATGGATGGAACCGATTCTTCTTATAGTTAATTTCATTGTGAAACTTAAGACTTGCCTTTTCCTGATTAGAAGTGTTGCTGATTACTTTGAGGTTTTGAGGTGTTTACAAATACAATAACTTCATATTAGTCAAGAGCATTTATTAAGTGCCTTTTATGTGCTAGGCACTGGGAATATAAAGATGAAAATGAAAAAAATTATTGAGCTTATTTATGTTTTGTCAGGAGAAATAGCATGCGTTCATATTGGCTTACACATATATAAAAGGAAGGTAAAGGCACAATGGATGAATGCTACCAGAGTTCAAATCTTCCCACAGAGTTTTTCATTTTTGACTTGTAAATACTTTGTACTTTAACTCTGAGCAAATTGGTTGACTTCTGCCTATTTCAGTTTCCTCATCTATAAAATGGGGATAATAACACCTATTTCCCAGAGCTGCTGTGGGATAAAATGAGATATTTATAAAGCATTTTGAAAACCTTAAAGTCCTATATAATGCTAACTATTGTTATTATGCAAATCACATGCAAAATAATTACAAGTTAATTTTGTTGGGGGGTTGTACTGGAGGGTTTATCATGATTTTTGTCATGCTGACCTTTTCTGATTCTCATACCCTCTGATTACTTTCTTTTCTTTTTCTTCACTCAGTTTCTCCTCAGTCATATCCACCTTTTTATTGGAAAAATCATCAATAGGGAAGCCTCCTACTTTTCTGATTATTCTTGGTCAGTCTCCTATGCTGGCATGTGTTCAGTTCTTTAAGTGTGGGTGCTCCCCGAGATTCTAGCTTGAAACCTCTTCTCTTTTCTCTCTCTTTTTTTCCCTTTTTTTTTTTTCTGAGGCAATTGGGATTAAGTGACTTGCCCAAGGTCACACAGCTAGGACGTGTTAAGTGTCTGAGGCCAAATTTGAATTTAGGTCTTACTGACTTCAGGGCTGGTGCTCCATCCACTGCGCCACCTAGCTGCCCTCTTTTTTTCCCATTTTGCTTCCAGGGTTTCAACTTCCTACAGTGGTATCTATTCTATAAAAGACACAGATTTACTTATAGAGATATATGGTACTTAGTCACAAATCTGTTTCTTGTATCCCCCTCTGTAGCTTGTCTCTGGTTTCTTTCTTCCCTCCCTCCCTTGCTGTGACATGCACCTTTACTCTTGTAAAGACTTCCAAAACTGAGTGTCTTGGAGCATTGAGGAGAGGATGGGAACCTGATTAATTTTCTGTCTATAGTAATGATAGGAGATTGATCCCGATTATGTTTCCATTATCCTTTCTGATGTACCCAGAACCTTAGAGAACTCTACAGAGAGAGGTCTTCTCTCCCCTCATCCCCAACCTCTACCTAGAAAATGCTCCCTTTCCTTTGCCTGGCTGAACTGAATCACTGCTGTGGGGGTACCAGAGAAGTCTCTACAGGAGAGCTCTGAGACCGAAGTCTGAGAGGTTGCTTGTTCTTGTACCATTCAGTGCTAAGATGGAGTGAACTGGGAGTAAGGGCTCTGAGAATCTAATTTCTCCCAAGTTATTTCATGAAACTTTCACCCTGGTCAACACTTCTGTATTACAATGGATTTAGTTTTAGTTTCTGCTAAAAATTTGCTTCCCATGTTTTTTTTTTTTTTTAAATTTGAGGATTTGGAGGTTACAAAGTTTTGTGAAAAACTACTCTGCTGACTGACTACTTTGGCTACTTTATCAATGTTACCTCATAGACTTTTAATAAATATGGGTTGAATTGAATGCTTGTTGAATTCTATCTTGAATCTTCCTTGCATTTCAGTCTAGGTGTCTTCCATTTCTTCTTGAGTCCTTCTTGATTTCATGGTATTTCTCTATTGAGGAATCAAGTTAAGTGTTCAGGTCCTCAGATCTGGAGCTCATACTGAACACCTCCTATGGAACTGAAGTAGGTGGTAGATCTTCTCAGCTGAAGACTCCAGATTCTAGGTCTTCTATCCTGAAAGGGAATATCAGATTTGGGGGCTACGTGCTATAAAATGGGCTGACTAGTTTAAGACCCAGGGTACTTTTTATAAGATTTTTATGGCAAAAAACCATAAACCACAGAGTGAATTCCAGAATTCTATGGACTCATGCTTATTATCTAATCCCTCCAAACTACTTAGTGTTGTAGGAGAAAGGATGGATGAAGTAAGAACTAAAAGCAAATAGGAGATAAGAATGGGAGATTCTAAATCCAAAGTGTGTGTGAGGGATTGCAGAAAAGGGGAGCATAGCCAAGAGTCTTTCAGTGGTGGGACCTAGAGATAGACATAAACATAGATTGCAGTGAAGAATGGAAATAGATCCATGGATTGTGATGAGAATGACTGGGATGGTAGTGATTGTAAGCAGCTCCATCATAAGGTTATATATTTAGTTCTAGAAAGGACTTTAGAAGTTTTCTATTATAACTCACTCTTTTTACAAATGAGGAAACTGAGACCTAGATTTGTTTATTTGTTCAAAGTCATACAATAAGTGAAAATGCTAGGATTTAGGCACATTGACTACAAATCAAATGAACTCTTCAGTGTATCATCCAAGATGAACTGGCTAGCCAAGCATACAGCAGGAACCAGAGAGAATAGGGAGAAAACAAAAAAAGATCTCCCAGTGGCCACAACAAAGGGAAAGAAAGAAGAATTCCCAGCAGCAGCATTTTGGAGAAGGGAAAGTGAAGGTAAGAATGGGAGGAAAGTTCATCCTTGGACAAGATGGCTATTAGTATATGGATGTTTGGAACTTGAGACTGGCCATATTTCCTTTTCAAGAAAAAGGCAGTAAAACTTAAATTGAAAATGCTGCGTGTCGGTGGTGTATCATGCATGTAATAGATTTTGTGTTGAAGGCACTAAGTTTAATTACTGATTTTCCATGCCATTTTAAGATTTCAAGCAGTTGGTGAATTATTACTTAGTCATAGGCTATTTTTTTAAAGCAATAATAAGATGCCCCTTTCCTTTATATCCCAGATCTCTGGGTTGGGTTTTATGACAAATGCTAAAGAGGAGGTGGTGAGAATCCTTGAAACTTCTCTTTGGAGGTAGACTAACAATATTTGGTGCTTATTGGCTCTTGTTTACTTGAGGACAAGCTGCTGCTTTGTGTTAAAAGAGCACACTGTTCTTTTTCTTGTATCTTCTTTTAATTTATGCATTTGTTTTGCTATATATACCACAACATGTATGTCACTCCCTTGGGAATAAGAGACTTGCTAAGAAAAAAATAGTTTGAAGTTTTAGAAGGAGAATTTCTAGTGAATTAGTCATGAAGTTCTATAGATATTCTTCAATTCCTCTCTAGCCCTTTTATAATTTATGTTGATTGGGGCAAAATGTAGGGTGAGGGAAAAGTTAATTTATCCAATACAATCAATTAACTTACAATAATTTACCAGTTCAAGTATGAATACTTTAATTATTTTGGAAATAATTATAACACATCTATCCGAGACTTAGCTCTCTGATCACTTTACCTGTTTAGATTTAGCACAATGAGGTGGCTATATAGTGGTCTTGGAGTCAGGAGGTACGAAGTTTTAAACCTTGCCTTTGACATAATCAACCTGTGTAAATTGAGGCAAGTCACACAACATTGCTGGCCCTCAGTTTCCTCATCTATAAAATAGAGATAAACTTATTATTTACCTCAGAGACTCTTTTGAGAATGATATATGAGAAGTACTTTGAAACCTTAAAAATATATGAATACTAATTATTTTCATTATTGTTGCTATTACCAGGAATATAGCTCAAAGCCAGAAATTAAGAAAAGACCTGTAAGAACAAAAACAAATGTCACAAAGTTCATATACTAACACTTTACTTATAGAAGCCATTATTCAAATCCTTTACTATTTTTATTATTTGACAAAAAAAGCAATATGTTTAGATTCCAAAAAGTGGGGAAAATAGACTGCTAGTGGTAGGTACATCAATAATAGCAAGAGTTGTTATTTGACAGTAAAAGAGGAGTTAGAAAACCCCCAAAAAGCAAACAGAAAAAAACTCAAAAAGCACATCCCTCTGAGGACATTTAGCCCTATAGAACTCAGAAGTCCTGAAGGCATCATAGTATAATAATTGATGTTCTTTAACTATCAATAAAATGATGCATTGTTAAAGAAATATGTGATATCTATTAAAAAAATTTCTGTCCAAGATAGTTTAAGTTAGAAATAGGTTTGAGTATAGAAAACTTAAGTTATCCAGAAGGACCAATAGTCCAATAGTTCAGTTTAATTGAAGTTTTGCTATAGTAGTGTTACGAAGAACTCATAAAATTAAGGGAGAAATTTAAAATTTCATCAAATAACAACATTTTGGAATTCCTTACTTTGAACTTCTATCAACTCTTGTCAGTTGCAAAACATCCCTATCTGAATTACTCATCTTATCAGATAGTTCAGTTCTGTTCTTACCCTAAAAAGCCTCCTTTTAGAAGATACTTCTAAAGACTAAATTTAGCTTTAAAACATCTTGTTCTCTCAGATCATTCATTTACTTTCTATCATCTTCAAATTGTCCTTATCCACCGATTCCTTCCCCTCCCCCACAAAATGGCAGACTACCCTCATCCTTTAAAGAAACAAATAAACCTCTCTATCTTGCTATCAGTTCAAGTAGTTTTTTTTTCTTTTCTTTCTTTTACTTACTGTGAAGCTTTGCCTATTTTCCTTCAAATTTCTAACATGACTAGCATTTTGTGTTCCTTGTGGAACTGGCATAACATAGAAAACTTCTGATGTGGATCCATGCTAGGTTTGTCCCAGAGCAGCAATTTATAATGGACTTTTGTAGTGCTTTAATTATGAAACCAGGAAATTGAATCTCTTCATTTTATTTAAAAATGAAAAAAAAATAAAACAGGGTGAAATTCTTTTCAGCTAAATAACTTTGGTGGGTTCTTTGAGTAGGCCAAGTTTTAGAAGAACAATTTAGCTGCCATGGGAAGGGATTTGTTGGATCTTTTTGTTGTTTTTTTAAAATGTTTTTAGCTTAAGGCTGTTTATACATTGGCAATAGAGTTTTATTCTGAATAATTTCAGTTGCTTTCTTGCTAAACATATTAGGGATTTTCTTGCTCTCCCTCATCCATAGCATTCCCCAGAGCCAAGTTTCTACAGGGAATTCAGACTTCAGTGCCACCAGTCAGGGGTTAGCTACACTGGCATCCTGCCACCACATCTATCCCACCTCCTCACTGGTTGGTTTTTGACTATGGGATACTAACGTCCAAAGCAAGGCTTTGGCTAAACTGGATTTTACTAATGAAAGGCCAATGAAACATCATTCTCTCCTAATTCTTTCTTATGTATTCTCTTCCTGCCTTTTAAAAAAATAGACCTATAATTTTATTGATAGAAAGAACTGTCCTATCAATAGCAGATCATGAATTGTCCTCCATATCTGTAATGCCTTCCCATCAGTGCTCTGCCTACAGAAATCCCTGGCTTCTTTTAAGTGCCACTTAAAATACATTCTTATATTGAAAATCTTCCTCAATCCCTCTTAATTTCAGAATTAATTTTTTTAAATTTACATTTTGATTTATTTTTATTTAGACTTCATCACTAATACCACTTGACAACATGATGACAGTAGCCACACAATCTTAAAATGCATGATTTTGCATAAGTAGTTCGTCAAGTACAGTATCATTTTTTTTGGTATTAGGTTTAAAGATGACACTTGTATTCTTTGGTTTTTATGTGTTTTGTAATGCCAGATATCAGTCTAATCATGTGTTGGTAAGAAATTAAAAAGCAGGCTTTTTTTTTTCCAGTCAGTTCCTTCTCAGTCAGATATACCTTTTTTTTTGTGGAAGAAATCATCAGTAGGGAGTTCTTCCATAAATGTCTGGGATTTAACTTTAATTAGAATTTAATGGCATTTATCTTTTGTATTTATCCTGTACATAACTTAGTTTGTGTATGTTTACTTGTTGTCTCCCTTATTAGACTGGAAGCTCTTTGAGGGCAGGATTGGGTTTTGACTCTTTGTATCCCCAGTGCTTAGCACAGTGCCTGGCACAGGAACTTAGGATTTATTACTAGATTGATAAAAAACTTAGGCCGTCCTTTCACTGCTTTTGTGACTTATCACCACTTTTAAGACAAACTTTCTTTTTGGAGGGGAGCAGAGGGAGGCATTTGGGATCAAGTGATTTATGAGGATCACATAACTAGTAAGTATCTGAGTCCAAATTTGAACTCCTAACTCCAGGTCTGGTGCTGTATCAGCTGTGCCATCTAGCTGCCCCATAATAGTAGCTGAAACTTATGGAGAAATTTTACAAGATATGTGCACTTACTTTTTAGGATCATTATCTTTATTATACATAGAGGAAGATGGAGCTCATGGAGATTATTAAGTGACCAGGGTTGCACATTAGTTAGTGGTAGGGTATGGATTCATTCTTAGACTTTTTGACTCAAAACTCAAGGTATGAAAAAATGGGGGAAAGAGCTATTCACAACTTCCTTCTCTGTTGGTGCTCTGTCTGTGAGAATCTGAGGCTGAATTTGAACTCTTCCTGGCTATAAATCCAGGACTTCATCAATTGCACCTAACCAGGATGGAGATGGTTGGCTGGGAGCTGAGTTGTAGATTATTGTTCAGCCATTTTCAGTTGTCTCCTCCTCTTTGTGACCCCATTTGAAGTTTTGTTGGCAAAGGTACTAGGATATTTTGCCAATTCCTTCTACAATTCATTTTACAGACTTGTCTAGGGTCATACGGCTAGTATCTGAGGCCAGATTTGAACTTGGAATAGTTCAAATGATGAATCTTCTTGACTTTAGGCTCAGCACTTTGTCCACTGTGCTCCCCAAGTTGGAGATTTTGACCTACCTCAGAACTCTGAATACTGAATCCATGGTCTCATTCATCCCTTTCCCACACTTCTTAGCCTGGTCACTTGCCTAGAGGTCAGATTTGTTATTTGGGGCTGGAACAATGAATAACCTGCTGTCGTTTCTACTTCAATTTTTTTGATTTTTTTTCTCAGAAAAATCTATTAGATTCTTTAAAAAACCTATTAGATTAAATAACATTTCAGATGTATCAAATTTATTATGTTTTAGAAATTTCTTCTGTAATTTGGAATTTGATTTAAAGAATAATAAGAAAAAAAGAACATAAGGCATTAATTTACATAATGAACATTATACTAATAATCTTGTTTCATTGTTTTCTTTCAGATACAGATGAATATAGACCTCCTGTATGGAAATCTTACTGTAAGTATGAAAACAAAATGTAAGCATATTGGCTATACAAAATATATTATTATAACAGTAATATATTATATATATTTGTTATATATGTATATAAAATATAATTTATAACAAATACAGCTGAAGCAGCAAATCTAAAACTATCAGTTGGAGAATTTTTGGATTTTCCCCCATTCATTAAACAAGAAGTTTGCAGAAGGATGGCTTAAGTTTTCTTGGTAGGCATGATTAAGATGAAGCATAGCCATCTCTGTAGGGTTCATTAATGATCTTCATTTTTGGACAATTTAGCATTCTGTGGTGGTCATACATGCATCATACCTGCACATGTGCATAGATCTTGATTTCCAGGATTTGGAGCTGGTTGATTCAGAACTCCAAATGAATCGGTAGAGAAAAAGGGAAACTAAGAATTCAATCAATTACATTAGTTTTTTTTTTAACTTTCATTTATTTTATTTTTTATTTGTGGGATAAAACAAGCATTTCTACAATGTGTAGTATAATTTCTAAAAAGATAATCTTTTAAAAAGATGATTTAAAAATACCTGCAAATTTATTAGGTACAACTTGCTATTATTTTAAAATATATTTTAAAAAGTTATATAATTTTTTTCCTTTATTTTCATCTCTCTCTCCCATTATAGAGATGGCTGTCATTAGACACAAATATATGTGTATATATTGGGATGTGTGTACATATATATAGACGTGTATGTGTGTTTGTGTGAGAAATCATTCTATAGATACTTCTGTTTATCTCTGGATAAAGGGAGCATCTTCCTTCACATGTCTTTTGTAGTTAATTTCAATTCCTATTTTCTTTTCATGGAAAATGGACACCTACCTGCAGATGGCTACTTTCAGAAAGCTACCAAGATGGGAAGAAAAGGGACAATGAGTCAAAAGGAAAAATACATTTCATTTAGGAATAACTCTTCCACTATAGCATGGACAGAGGCATATTGAGTGCTGCATACCTCATCACTCTTTCCATATTGCATATTTTTAATACACATGGAATCCTCTTTATCCCAGGATTGATTATCCACTTCCCTATAGTTATGATGATATATTTTGTTTGGTTTGAATTTATTATTTCATTGGTTTTGAGAATTCCTAATGAAGAAGTTCCTTCTCTGCAGATCAGCAGCTGTTTTGCAACTCATAGTCCTAGAGAATTTCCTGGGACTCTCAGAAGGTCAATGACTGGCCTTTGGGATAAGAGGTTGAACAAGTCTTCTTGAATAAGTAAGATGGCTCACTAGCCACTCTTCTATGTTAACTTTCTAAGAGGTTTTTAAGAGAAGCAAATGCTATCACCACACAAAAATACTAATGAATTGACCAGCTAGAAAAGTGGTCCACATTTAGATATCTCTTCCTGATTAATATAAACATCTTCCCCCATTGAATCAACTGACTTTATTGTCTATTCAAAGGATTAAGAGAAGCCTGTGGAGAAACTGATGAGAACTTTGAATATGTGCTTCAAAAATAAAATGTGTAATGAAAGATGTCATATTGTTATCATATAATTTTGATAGGAAAATAGCTCCCCTAAACCAGTAAGCACTTGATGCCTTCTTTGTTATTCTGAGAATCAATACATAAATACCACCATAACCTAAATTTGTTAATTGTAAGAGAAAATAAGCAGATTTTCATACTTTAATTTCATTTATCAAGCATTTTTCAATATTTACTATGAAATATTGCTTTCTATTTTAAGTGGATTCATTTTAAGTGGCATTTTTCTATTTATTCTATTTCTATTAATTTATTTTCTATTTGGATAATGAGGACTATCTGTATCTTTAAGGGAATTTTCTACAAAGGATGCCTACTAGGACAACAAATCGTTTTCATTTCTCCACTCTGGCTACTAAAGTCTAGTCTCTCAACATTTAGCAGAAACTTAGATTTTTTTTCTCCCCAAGTACTGGTAATCTCTAAGGACACTTCCACCTCTAAATCTTAGTAATCTACTTGTTTTAAGAAACTAATAGTTTAAAAGAATCAAAAGGGAAAAAATAAAAGCTTGTCTCTACTACTTAAAAATTTGAAAGCAACAATATTTTGAATTTGGCTATTTTAGAAGTAGATAGAATTAAAAAAAACAAGTAACTGAAAGAAGAGTCTTTTTTTTTTTTTTTTTACCATTTTTGTAAATATAAGGAATTTGTCTTTTTTAGCTTCTAATGGTCCCAAGTTGCTCAAGAGAAGACACTAAAAGAGAAACTAAATTTTGCTTCTTTCATCATAGTGGCTATATGGTCCCCAAACATTTATAAGTACATATATAGTTTTCTATTTTAAGTTTATTATAGTAAATAAAATACAAACAGCCCATAAAATTGCCACAGATACTTTTTTATCTGCTTCTGTCTTTCCATCTCTGGAGTATGTAGTTCAAAGAGTTCTTGGGATGTCTAATGTGTCCAACTCTAGGCACTTTTTGTCTCATAATACCATTGCTTGGAAGTTCTAATTAACCTTATTCTTGCACTCACTGTTTTAAGTCACCACTTTTTTCTTTTCTTTTTCTTTTTTTCTTTTTTTGTACAGTGACTGGTGCCCTTATTAATGAAAGCAAAGCTATTTATTCACCACATAGAGCTATTTTATGACTTTCATTGAGATGGGATATGATTTCTTCTCATAAGGCTGTTGATTGGTGTCTATAACAGGTGCAATTTTTGTTTTTAGTAGTTTAAAAAAACTGATAGTTACCATTTGTCTAGGAAAACATATTTTCAAATGTGGATGGCAGTTCTGTTGTACTGTGTAGTTCCTCATAACTTTAATGGCCTGAACTCAACACAGTGGTAGTAGCTGAATTAAGAGAAAATTAAGAGATAGAGGTTTATGTCACATCTATCAAGTAAGAAAATCTTTCCTTTTATAAACCACTACAATTAAACTCTAATTATTAAGTTTATATGAAAAGGTCTATTTTTTTATTAAATTCTTTTCCTCCATAAAATCTACAGCATTTGAGCTGGCATGGCACCAAAAGGCGATTGTCTTGTCACCTGAGAGACAAGGTAGTCTATTAGTCTGAACCACTGAAGTCAGGGTATTTTCCTAATTACCTTAATAGAAACAACAACAAAAAATATAAACATCCAAAGATAATAAAAGGACTAAAAAATACATGAAAAAATGAAGTCATAGAAAACAGAAAATATGCAATGATGAAAAGTGCCAATACAATACAAATTATCATAGAGCAACAGAAAAAGATAAAATGCCTGAAGCAAAACAGATGGGAAAAGAAACAATGCAAGATTTTCTGCATGATGTTGTCAGATAGATAAATGACATACCTACAGAAATTAAGCAAGAAATAGCAGTGTTGAGAAAAGATTGAATAAAGAAATCAAAAGAAAAAATAAGGGAGAAACTCAAACTTGAATCAAGATTCCAGAAAAAATATGGAGGAAATATTCATATCACAACTTCTAATTATGGGGTTCCTCAAGTTTCTTTACTAGCTACCTTCTACCATCTTTTTCTTGGTACTCTCATCAATTTCTATGGGTTTAACTCTTAACTCTTAAGCACAAGACTTGTAGATAAATCTACTGGGCTCCAGTCTTTTTTCTGAGCTTCAGTTCCAAATTATCAATTGTCCATTGAACAATTCAGAAAGAATGAACTAGAAATATCTTAAACTGAACTTGTCCAAAATTGAACACATAGTCTTTCTTCCCAAACCCTTCCCTCTTTCAAAGTGCCCAGCATCTTTTCAGACTTCCATGTACATAATCTCAGCATTATTCTGGCTTCTCACTCTCCATGATTCCTCACATCCAATTTTTCCAATTATTGCTATTTCTTGCATATTTGGTTCCTTCTCTCTACTTCCCAGTCAGCTCATTGTTTCAGGATTTTATCACTTCTTGCTTAGTTTTTTTGCAACTGCCTCCTCAATTCTCTCACAACTCTAGTCCATCTTAAACATTAATGCCAAAGTATTTTCTTTAAGTATAGATCTGACTATGTGCTGCTATGGACAAATATTAACTACTCTGTTTAACTTTTAAAGTGTTATGCAGTCTAGCCACAACCTGTCTTTCTAGTCTTACTGGGTATTAGCTTCCCCACCCCAACCTGACTTGCATTGGCAATCAAACCAAACCGATCTTTTTTTCATTTTCTTTAAGCATTATATTCCATCTCTCATTTCTTTGTCCTCATACTGGCTATACCGCTTGCCTATTCTGTACCCTCTCCTTACATCCACCTCATAGAGTCATTTTTTTTTAAAATATAACTCATCTTTCACATGAACTCATTCTGGATTCTTCCGACTGTCAGTGTTCTACCTCTCAAACTCCCATGTTTAACTGTTTTGAATAAAATTCATATTTATTGATTTTATATTTATATTTAGATATCCAGAAAGTACAATGGATATAATGTTGGACTTGGAATCAAGAAGAACTCAGATACCTCAGTTCAAATCTAGCATCAGACACTTATTACCTGTATTCCCTGAGCAAATAATTTAATTTCTGTTTAATCTCAATTTCCTTAATTATGAAATAAGGATCATAATAACATCTACGACCTAAGATTATTGTGATGATCATATAGTTGTTGTAAAGTGCATAGTACAGTGTTTGGTACTGTAGTTGCTCTATTGATGATAGTTATTTTATTTTATACACCCACCTATGGGTTGTATGGTGTATGTATATACTTTGGCCCCCCATTATAATGTAAACTCTTTGAAAGAAGGAATTATTTCATTTTATACTTGTATCTTCAGTGAAAAGCACAATTCCTTACACACAATAGGTGATTAATATTTATTGATTGATAAGAAAACTACCAATATAAAGAATATTATAAAAAACCTGAAGGAATCCATAGATTCAACCAACAAAAGGCTAATTACAATGGAAAAGAGAATAACAACTGATTCAAGTTATTGGAGAAAAATACCGAATTATCTAAAGAACTAGAAAATATGCAGAATGAAGTAACATAATAAGGAACAATTTCAGGATTAGTAATATCTCAGAAAAAATTAGGATAAATAAAAGATACCAACACATTTAAGGAAATGGTCAAAGAAAATTTACCAGACTTAGCAAAATCATATAAAAATAGATTTGCAATTAAAAAAAACTATAAGACACTAACAGTGAGAAATCCCAGACCCATTAATCCTAGACACATTAGGGTTAAATTCTGTGTTGATGAAGGAAGGAGGGAAAAGTTCAAACTGTGAAAAGAAAGGAAGAAAATTTATACCAAAGAATTTTAATTAACAAGGAAGATTTAATTGCCAAGGAATATTGCTATGACCAGCATTTCCATTCCATTCCAGTCATATACTCACAAGGATTCTACCTCTATGATTAAGAACTCTGAAATTCCTCCAACCGTGGTCTCCCTATTTTTCATATCTCCCTATTCTTCACCTATTCTAGTTTTCCCCATTCATTTCCCCTTATCTAATCTCCCTTTCCTCATTTAAAAATTTTATTTCTATAGTTATCCAATTCAATTTTACATTTTCCTTTGTTTTCAAATCCTTTACTCTCTTGTCAAGGTGTTGTAGGATTATAAATTTAGAGCTTGGAGGAATCTTAGAAGCCATTAAATTCAACTTCTTCATTTTACTGAGGAAAAAATTGAGCCACAGGGAGGTTAAACAACTTTACATGAGTTATACAGCTGGTATGATACACCTGGTATGTGTCTGAGGCAAAATTGAAATAGGTATCTTTGTGTCTCTAAATCCAGCATTAATTATCATTTAAAGCTCCTTTAAAAGGTAGTTTTTTTTTTTTTTTTGCTTTTTGCTGAGGCAATTGGGGTTAAGTGACTTGCCCAGGGTCACACAGCTAGGGAATATTAAGTATCTGAGACCAGATTTGAACTCAGGTCTTCCTGACTTCAGGGCTGGTGCTCTAACCACTGCTCCACCTAGCTGCCCCCCAAAAGGTAGTTTTTATCCCTAGTCATTGTTTCCCAAATCCCAATGCCATATGATGCCTGTGATCTGCCTTCTCAACTTCTTTTAGTATTCTGTTTAATACTGCTAAAGTCACACAACTTAGCTAATCAGATCCACTACAAATCTTATCTTAACTGGACCCTTATTGCTACCTACCAATCTTTTTATTCATTCTTGATTTGCTCACTATCACAAATATTATCAGACTTCCCCCCAAATCTCCTTTTAAGTCAAAAGGAGATTTTTGTTCCTCTCAACATAAGACTGATCTCATATTTTATATTTTACACATTTATTTTTATTTTTTTTTGCTAAGGCAATTGGGGTTAAGTGACCTGCCCAGGGTCACACAGCTGTTAGGTGTCTGAGATCAGATTTGAACTCAGGTCCTCCTGACTTCAGGGCTGGTGCTCTATCCACTGCGCCACCTAGCTGCCCCAATTTTACACATTTATTGAAGCGATTTGTTCTGAGCTTCTTCTCTATAATCCAACTCCTCAAAGCCACTTAACACCATCTCCCATTCTTTTCTTCTTTTTCAGCAGTTCTAGAAAAATAAACAATTCTCATCTTGCCAAAGTTAGCCACTCTATTTTAATCAATCAATCAATCATTTAATCAAAACAGAAAACATATGTTAAACATCTGCTATGTATAAAGCACTGTGCTTTATTCCTCCAGCAAAGTGCTGGGGATAAAAATACAAAACTGAAACAGTTTTTGCTCTCAAGAAACTTATAGTTTACAAAATGAAATGCATTCTATTTTACTTGTATTTTTGATCCCATTCCTTTCCATTTCCTCTGATGTGGCCCCATTCCTTTTAGCTCCTTGATATTTTGTCCTTTTCATAAAATATAGATATTTTTCTTTAGCCTATTAACCACATATTTTTTAAACATCCAACGTAATACTTGTTAGGCTAATTCTCATAATTTTAAATGGAGTCCTAAATGGCATAAACTTTGCAATAAGAAACTGGATGAAAACATCAGGCATTTATTAAGACAATGTCCTAGACACTGTACTTGGAATAATTTTTTTGTCTTAACTATAGAGAATCATTTTTGATTCATTTTGACTCATTCTCAGTCATTTTTGAAAATATCATAAATTATTACAGTTATCTTCTAGCTGAGAAAGAGAAGATATTCTAAAGCTTTGCCTTAGCCCCATTCACATTCTTCAACTCCATCCAGGAAAGTGTGAGATTGATGGAATACAGAAGGCTCTTTTCTAGTATAAGTATGGCTTCTTGATTCAAAGATGACTTGTCTTTTGGAAAAGTGCCTGAGTAGAACTGACTTTCAGGTATGGAGGAGCTTGAAATGTGGAAAATAAGTTATTGTCTCTTACCCTTTTGTTTAGTAGAGATGGGAGGAAGTTGAAGAGTAGAGAAGGAGCCTTCTTCCTTTTTCTTCTTCCTCTTCTTCCTTCTTCCTTCTTCCTTTTTCTTTTTCCTTCTCTGTCTTCTTCTCCTTTTTTCTCCTTTCTTCTTTTTCTTTCTTCTTCTCCTTCTTCCTTCTCCTTCTTCTTCCTTCTTTTTTTCTTCTTCCTTCTTCCTTCTTCTTTCTTCTTCTTCTTCTTCTTCTTCTTCTTCTTCTTCTTCTTTCTTCTTCTTCTTCCTTTTTCTTCTTCTTCCTTCTTCCTTCTTCTTCTTCTTCTTCTTCTTCTTCTTCTTCTTCTTCTTCTTCT
>JAJPUD010000629.1:44837-55657 GCA_023553655.1 Myrmecobius fasciatus | reverse complement strand
TCTTCTTCTTCTTCTTCTTCTTCTTCTTCTTCTTCTTCTTCTTCTTCCTTCTTCTTCTTCCATAAAGAGCCAGGAGAGAAGAACTATTTCTGCTCTTTATTCTTTATTCCCCCATAGTCAGAGCATGAGGCTTTTGTCTCATACTTCTCTACCCCTATCTAGTGGTTGCATAGGAGACCCAACTGAGCCTAGGAGAGATACTATCAAACATTTTCATTATATTTTTAGGACAGACACATGATTTTACAGTGATGAGGGGTAGCATAGCATAGCAAGTAGATAGACAGTTGGCTTAAGAGCCAATAATATTTGAATTCAAGCATACCCTATGACTTATAGTAGCTATTTAACTGTGGTCAAGATTCTTAACCTCACAATGCTTCAGGCTTTTCTAAGATTATAAGTTTTTAGGAACATAGATTTTGGAGTTAGAAGGGACCTTAGAGGTTATATAACTATTTTTTTAAATAGGTGAGGCAATTTGAGGCACAGAAAGTTAATTAACTTGCCCAGAGTCACAAAGATAGTTAGCAACAGAGCCAGAATTAGAACCAAGGCCTTTTAGACTCCAAATATATTGATCTTTCAATTTGTTCCCATGGTCTCCCTTTATTGGTCCAAAAAAAGGATTAGGGTTATTAAATAAATTTTCATTATGTTGAATTCATTGTTTATACATACATACATGTTTGTATGTTTGTGTGTGTATATATAAACATATATGTTTATATGTTTATATTGACCTAATAATTCCCCTCATTATTCCATGTGTTTGATGGTTCCATTAAATACTAATCTTTCAAGCAAGATGTTGTACGCTTATTTAATAGATTCAGCTCACCATGCTATCTAGAAGGGAAGTAGAAAAGGTTCTTCTAGCCATTGCCTCCAGGGTAAATCCCAAAAAACCAAAAATTTATGTCCTTGCTTTTTTTTAAAAGAAGAATAGAAAGAAATACAGAAAAACTTACATAAAGCATTGCAAAGTCAAGATCAACAAAATAGGAAGTATTTCCTATTCATTGGTTACAATTACCTGTAGCAAAAGGAAACAAAGTCCAAGATGGCATAATTTGATGTGGACTTCAAAAAAGACACCAAGTAAACACATTTATTTGCTTATTGTCTGAGTCATTGGTTCTACTTTGTTAATTTCTAAGGGTTCCATGTGGGATTTTGTTTCTTCTTTTCTCTGCTTACTTGATCATTTTTCTTTGTTGATGGTTATTCAGTTTGTAATGTTTAAATTTTTAAAAATTCCTTGCACAAAGGCTCTTCTGAAGTTCTTGAGAATACTTAAAATGTTATGTTGTCTTAAATAGTTCAAAAATTCATTCCATAACTTGTTTATACCATGAATAATTCAGCAGCCCATTCTAGCAGAATATAGAATTAAACTTTAGCCCTTATTGAATGATCTAAATTTTTAAATGAGAGAAGTCTGCATTAATGATACCTTGCTGTTTTGTAGAGTTTTCAGATATCAGGTTTGTTGACAGGTATTTTTCCTCCTGAATATGGATTGATTATACATATTTATGTTTTATTTATATAAAATTTCAAGAGTTGTTTTTGTTCTTTATTATTGAAAGAGAATCTTGGCTTATACTGTCACTATCTAAAATAATCCGGAGACTTTTATTTGAAAAACTCTTTTCTTTCCCTCTCTTCCCCACCTCTCATCTCACAAATCAACAAGCAAAAAGCAACAATGCTATTAGTAGATCTCTACTACATGCTAAATACTGTGCTAAGCACTGGGGATAGGAAGAAAGGCAACAACACTTCCTGCCCTCAAGGAGCTTACAATCTAATGGATGAGACAAGATGAAAAGAACCATGAACAAACAAAATACCTATGTACAAGATCAATTGGAGCTAATTCCAGAAGAAAGTCACTAGCATTGAGTGAGACCAGAAATAGGAAATGGGACTTTAGCTGAAACTTAAAGGAATTGAGGGAAACCAGAAGGCAGAGATAAAAAGGAAGAAAATTTCAAAAATAAGGAATAATCTGGAGTTTGGAGATAGAGTTCCTTGTCTGAGGAGCAGCAGAGAGGCTAATGTCACCAGATTACAGAGTACACAGGTCTGTGAAAAAGGACAGGGAGTTAAGTGCAAAAAGCTGCAAAGGTAGTAAGAGGACGATTATGAAGAATTTTAAAAGCCAAAAGGAGAATTTTGTTTCAATTCTAGATATAATAGGGAGCTGCTGGAGGGCCTGAAGGAAACTGAATGCATAGTGGATAGAGTACTTGGCTTGGAGTTAGGAAGACTCTGAGTTCAAATCCAGTCTTAGACGCTTCTAGGGACCTGGGGAAGTCACTTTACCTTATTTGCCTCGTTTTCTCATCTGTAAAGTAAGTTGGAAAAGTAAATGGAAAATCACTCCAGTGTCTTTGCTGAGAAAATGCCAAATATGGTCATGAAGAGTCAAATGCGACTGAAAAATGACTAAACAACTAACCAAGGAGTTTGATCATTTTCATAGCAGAGCAGAAGTCAGACTGGAATATGGAGATTTTATTTATTGATTGATTTGTTTGTTTTTACTGAGGCAGTTGGGATTAAGTGACTTGTCCAGGTTCACACAGCTAGGACATTTTAAGTGTTTGAGCCCAAATTTGAATCTAGGTCCTCCTGACTTCAGGGCTGGTACTTTATCCACTGAACCACCTAGCTGCCCTGGAGTATGGAGATTCTTAAGGCAGAGATAACAACATGTGGACTGTTTCGGTAATCCAAGTGTGGAGTGATGAAGGCCCGAACCAAGATGGTGTCAGTATAAGAAGAAAGAAGGAAGCATGTTTATATGAGAGATCTTGGCAAAAGTAGAATTGACTGAACTTGGCAACTGTTTGGACAAATGAGAAAGATTTCAAAATTAACATGAGAAAAAAGAATCAAAACTGATTTTTTTTGTCCAAACACTGACACTCTTACTACTCATAAGCGTATTTCTTGGCTACAACTTGTATTAATCTTATATTTTGAATTTTAATTGTTTAATCTCACAACATTTATGAAGCATTTCATGTGCAAGGTACCCTTTTCAGTAGACATGATGGGGACAAAAAACAAAAAAGCAAAAACAAATAATCACTGCTCTTAGAGTTTTTTTTTTCTGGGTGTTTTACTGGGAAGAGACATATTAAATAGTCAAGTCAATATAAAATGATTTGAGAGGAGGGAACATTTAGAACAAGGAAGCTCAGGAAAGGCTGTCTGTAGGAGGTGGCCTTTGAGTTGAACCTTACTAGAAGATAAGGTTTCTAAGAAGAGGAAATGAGTAGGCAGTGTATTCCAGGGGGTCTGGACACCTCCTGGCAAAACCCAGCTCAAAGGGACAAAGGTGAAGGATGGAATGCCAACTTTAGGAAATGGAAACTAATCTAGTTTGCTTGTAATGTAAAATTTGAGAAGGTGTATAACCTGAAATAAATCTGGAAAGATTGGCTGGAGTCAGATGGGGAAAGGCCTTAAAAGCCAAGTTGAGGAGATTTCATCATATCTAAGAGGTTTGTTTAGTCAAAGGAAATTCTGAAACTAGTGAAGTTACTTGATCAGACCTGTGATTTAGGGAGGCTTGAATAACTATTGTTAGTAACATTTTACATCCTGAATAACCATGTTAAGCCTGAGAAGTTAGAGGTCCCCACAGAGGTTCCAATTTCCTAGAGCCCCTTTCATTGCTACTGAAGGAAATCTAGAAATTCTCCAAGCACAAAGTGAAGCACAGTTGATCTTTGAGCTTAATGTTTCTTTTTTCTGTCCCATAAGGCAGATAAGGTGATAAATTAGAGAAATTTCATAAAAAAAAACTTTTTCCATCCCTTTCCTCTTTTAAAGGCAAACAGGGTTAAGTGATTTGCCCAAGCTCATACAGTTATTAAATATCAAGAGGCCATATTTGAACAAAAGTCCTCCTGACTCCAGAGCTGGCGCTCCATCTACCGTACTATCTAGCGGCCCTCCTAGCCCTTTCTTTCTTTCTTTCTTTCTTTCTTTCTTTCTTTCTTTCTTTCTTTCTTTCTTTCTTTCTTTCTTTCTTTCTTTCTTTCTTTCTTTCTTTCTTTCTTTCTTTTTTTCTTTCTTTCTTTCTTTCTTTCTATATTTTTTTAATTTTTAAATTTTTTTAAATTTTTAATTTTTTAAATAAATGGGAGAGAAAAAATCAGAGTAAAAGGGAAAAACCATGGGAGACATAAAAAAAACAGAAAAAAGAAGTGAACGTAGCATGTGTTGATTTACATTCATTCTCCTTGAATGTTTTTCTGGATGCAAGTGGCACTTTTTGTACAAAATCTATTGGGATTACCTTGGATTACTGAACCACTGAGAAGAACCAAATCTTTCGTAGTTGATCATCACATATTCTTGCTGTTATTATGTACAAAGTATTCCTGGTTCTTTTTGTTTCTCCCAGCATCAGTTCATGTAAATCTTTCCAGGTCTTTCCATAATCAGTTTGCTCATCATTTTTTATAGACAATAATATTCCATTACCTTCATGTATTACAACTTGTTCAGTCATTCCCCAATCGACGGGCATCCACTCCTTTTCCAATTCTTCCCCTAGTCCATTCTTAAGGGAGAGTAAAAGGCTACCTTTTTTGGTATCATCTTCCTTTGCCATCAGGATCAGACCTAGGCAAAATTATGAAGCAAGTAAACTTTGTCTTTAGGGATTCCAATTTTCCATTTATTCCCTTAGCCTTTCCCCCCCCATTGTTATTGACAGATAAAACTCTCCCCCTGTTTCCACTAAGAATTTTAATACATTTATGGTTCTCTTCCTTACCCCCATCAAAAATTATTATCTGGGAAATATATGATGAACATCATTCACCATTGATCGATAAATAATAACAACTAGCTAGAATTTGTATAGTGTTTTAAAATTTGCAAAGGTAAAGACCTTTATATATGTTATCACATGTGATGATTCTCATAACAATTCTGTGAGTTAGGTGCATTTTTTAGTCTCATTTTATAAATGATCAAACTGAGGTTGAGTTACAGTTAGAGAGGTTAAATGATTTGCCCAGGATTCTATATCTAATATATGTCTAAGGCAAGATTTGAACTCAGGAAGACCTGAGTTCAAAGAAGACTCCTGTTCCAGTGCTTTATCCATTAACTCACCTAACTACCTATATTAATAGAACTTAATGCATTATTTATTCCAAATGCATTTGTATTTTAATGAGGACAAAATCAAAAGAATGCCTTTCTAATCAATGGATTCTAGTCATCCACAACTATGGAATTTTTCCTAGTCCTGAATTCAATTCATTTGAACAGGTTAATTCTGCAAACATTTACTTAATGAATAACTTCACACCATTCATTAGAAAGCACTCTGTCAATTCTTCTTGGAGTAATATGTTTCAGTAATGGAATGTATCATGATATTTTTGTAAGGAATTTATTTTCTATCCAAACTCTCAATTATCCACCTGAAGGTGAGTGAAATGAAAAGAAATTCAAATAATTAATACAAAGAAAGTTTATTTCTAAATCATTGGAATATAGTCAGAGGTTGAAATTGGAAGATACTGAAGGGTAGAATCAGATCCTTTGATTCCAAGGTCACTGCTTGTTTTCCATATTGCCCCAACAATGTAGTACCTAGATTTCAAAGTAGCATATGCACTTTAAATCAAATATATGTATTAAATAGACAGAGCTGTATAAGACATCTAATAAGGGAAGTGAACTTCAATGTATTTTGGGGTATACATATAGCTTTAGGGGATTACACTCAGCTCTCTACCTCTCCAGAACTATAGGATTTAGCCTGGAATCATTTTTTTTTTTCTTTTTGCTGAGGCAATTGGGGTTAAGTGACTTGCCCAGGGTAACACAGCTAGGAAGTGTTAAGAGTCTGAGACCAGATTTGAACTCAGGTCCTCCTGACCAGGGCTGGTACTCTATCCGCTGAGCCACCTAGCTGCCCCTAGCCTGGAATCATTGCAAATAATCTGCAAATCTAATGAGTCCCATGAATTGACTTCACTTTCAATGCCTTCTCTTCAGTGTCTGAAGGATATTCCCTTCTATAATATTTTCTTAGTTCTAAGTAATTTTTTTGAACAAATGTGCTCTGAAAGCAGATTCAGAATGTCTTACTTCCATATGAGAAAATTTTAATTTTTTAATAGGTAATTTTAGGACTCACAAGTTCTCATAAATTAGAACAAAGTCCAAATAATCTGTTATTTTGACAGTTTTTATCCCTGTTCCTTGGGCAGCTAGGTGGTAGCATAGTGCATAGAGCACTGGAACTAGAGTCAGGAAGACTCAGCTCTGAGTTCAAATGTGACTTCAGGCATTTACCAGCTGTGTGATATTGGGCAAGTTAGCCAACACCCTGTGACTCAGTTTCTTCATCTGTAAAACGAATTGAAGAAGGAAATGCCAATGTTCTCCAGTATCTCTGCTAAGAAAACTGCAAATGGGCCACAACTGAACTCAACAACAATAAACTCCTTCCCATTATATATATATATATATATACATATATATATATATATTTTTTTTTTGCTTTTTTTGTTCAGGCAATTGGGGTTAAGTGACTTGCCCAGGGTCACACAGCTAGGGAATGTTAAGTGTCTGAGACCAGATTTGAACTCAGGTCCTCCTGACTTCAGGGCTGGTGCTCTAACCACTGCGCCACCTAGTTGCCCCCTTCCCATTATATTTTACAGATTTTATTTTCAGGATTGAGATCTGACTCACTTGGCAGGTGTGCTTTAAGCATTAATGTTCATTAGTTTATATCAAGGGACTAATTTATATAATACATGCAGAAAGGATTGAAAAGACTTAATTATGAAGGTGATAGTCTCATAATCAGCACAGATCTCTTAAGATAAAATATGATTTATAGAAATTATGATTTCTGAAACACATTAGTGTTTGTTTTGTTAAACTCAATTCAACCTGACTCATTGTTTGGTGGTTGTTATTTACTCATTTCATGAAGATTCCTAGTCTTGTGTTGAGGATTAACCTCAGTGTCTTATCCAGGGCTACTCAACTAGTAAGTTTTAGAATAAGAATTGGAACCTTGTTCTCCAATTACAGCCTTCTTTCTACTTTTCCAGGCTGCCTTGCTTTATGTATATCAAAATCTAGACCTAATCATTATGTGACTGTACACATTTGTTCCCATGTATTATCAAAAAAGTCTTTTTTTTCCCTTTAAAACATCTCTGAGTATTCAGAAGTTTTATATGAAGAAGACAGATAACTTTTTCTTTCTTCTCCTAGTGTATCAACTACAACAGGAAGCTCCTCATCCTCGAAGGATTACCTGTACATGTGAGGTGGGTATCATTGTTTCAGCCTTTGGTAAATTGTCTAACTTTACTGTTAGGAAAATTACAATTTAAATATATTTCTTTTGACATTCTTCTGATTTGATCACCAGTTATCTATAAACTATTTGGATCAGAAAGAGAAAAAAAAGTATAGTTTTAATTAAAGTTAGGTGAAAAAATCCTATTTCTATGTTTAGGCACTTTGGGAAAAGTCTCTCCTTAAAAATAATTTCAAAATAATTGTTGGTTTAACAAAAATGGTTGGTCATTAAGCAATATTTTAGTTATTAAATTACATAAATGTCATTAGTATATTGTTACACAGTGAAGGAAAGAATTCTTAGAAAGAATTTGACATATAACTCATCAGTATTGTATGATCAGAGGCTTTAATAACGTGTTTAGATCACACAAAAAATTAATTTACATAATTAGGCAGGGATTTTATTAGACCCCAATATAAAAGTCCAATTGCATTTTTCCTAAATAAAATTATTCTCTCTTGCATGACATAAGTGCAATGGGATTGAATTTTTTTTTTTTTACAGTTGAATGGAAAACAGCTTTTCTATGGAAAAATTTGAGTAGAGTTAGCATATACATACAAGTGATGGATATTTAGCTCTAGTTGAATGCTTTTCCTTGCTACAGCATCATGATCCCATGTGATAAACTATTTTTATACATGACAAAAATAAAGAGAAGATTTTTTTCTTTTAAAATAAGTTCTTTCTTCTATGTTCCAACCAGGAACAACTTATCTGTACTCTTTATGGCAGTGAATTTCAACTCACTCCTTTGAAGAATCCAGAAATACTAGTAGGAGAATTTTCTTTCTTAAAGGAATCAGGAAATTAAAAATCAAAGGAGAAAAAAAAACTTTACAGAGATGCTTAGTGTGAGAACAGATTTGCTATGGAACTTTTTCATTGAATATCTTATGCCAACTGTATATAATTTTCATATCCTCTGCTGTGTATTTAAGTTGTCAAAAGGATTGGACTAAGTGATCCCTAAGGTCTCTTCCAGTTCAGTAATTTTATGATTCTAATATTGGGACCAACATTTTAATATTGTCCAGAGAGCTATGAACCTTGGTTTTCCTTTTTTTTGTGTGGTAATTAAAACTTAAACTTGGTGCCTTTATGGCAGCATAAATTATGTGTTTTCATTTCATTTATTCACCTAACTTGGTGGTGAGTGTTACTGCCATCCTCTACCCCCAAAGGATTGTCAACATGTTTATTTTGTAACTGAGCCTAAAAATGTATTTTTGACATCACTATATGAGAACACTCAGCAGTGTACCCATCTCAATAAGTGAGGAAGTCATCTTTATTGTAAAGATGAATTTCCCCTTAGCGAGAAGAGAATAAATTTTAAAATCTCATACCCTTTCATGTCAATCACCGGTTATTTCCATAGGATGACACTAAGTTTTTCATGAGTCCTTTCTATAAAGAGAACATTTCTTAGAAGTAGCATGCTGCTTTTTATCCCTAGTTGGATGTAAGAAAGGATTATAGATACTTAACTAGTACTAATGCTTGAAAGAGAAAAAAAATTCCCAAATATGGAAGCAATAGAGTGGCTGCAGATTGTCCCACTTTTAAAATTGATTTTGCTCTTTAGTATGTCATTGTTGAGTCACTACAGTGCCAACACACTGCTTAGCACATAGTGGGCATCTGCCCAGTAATAATTGAGGGACTTGAATTAGAATCAGGCGCTGTGTTTGTGATGTTTAAGGGGCAGTGTCACAGAGTGGATAGAAGGCTAGTCTTGGAGGTAGATGTGAATTTAAACTCTCCTTCTGACAAATGCTGCCTGTGTGTGCGACCATGACCAATTATAATTTCTCAGTGCCTCAGCTGACTTTCTAAGACTATAAGTTATAGAAGACTTACAGATCTGTCTTGTGGAGAGGTTGTCTCCATTGGAAACCATATTCTGATAAATAGAAGTTTTAAAAGATTTTTACTGTTGTGATAATGCAGTGAAATCATGTATGGAAAATGTTTTATAATCATGATATATTATATAAGTTATGTTCTTTTATTAAATATTGAATAATTTGCAGTGAAGCAATAGACTTCATAGATTGATAAATCTAGATGGTTTGTTTATGCTGTTATTTATTGTTCAGTCATTTCAGTCATGTCTGACTCTTCATGACCCTATTGGGATTTTCTTGGAAAAGATACTGGAGTGGATTTCCATTTCTTTAAATGGTTTGCCCAGAATTATGTGGCTAATAAGTGTCTGAAGTAACATTTGAACTCTGGAAAATAAGTCTTTTTGACTCCAGACCTGGTACTCTCTGGTGTAAGGTGCCGCCTAACAGCCAAATTTGTTTACAAAGGGACTAGACTTGAGGATTCATTAATATAAGAATCTTCCAGGTGAAGAAACAATCTCTACTAATCAATACCAATCAGCCAAAGGCCTCCCATTGGATCCTGGGCCATCTCCAGTCATTCTGATCTACTTCTTGCTATTGGATCCAGATAGTTCCAGAGCAGGTGACCTTGTACAGCCCTCCCTCCCTCAAATCTAATTTACCTGCATGTCACGGCATCTCCTCCCTGAAGTCATGGACCTCTTCAAGAACAAAGGACAAAATAAAGACGGCCAATCAGCACCTTTTCTACAACTTCCAGTCTTAGAGAGCTTGCTAGGGGATTAAGAGATTTAATGACTTGGTCAGGGTCATTTAGCACATAGAGAAGTAGCAGCAAAGCTTGAGGCTTCATGCTTTTCAGGTCAGGCTTTCATGCTCTATCCCCTGCCTCCTCTTTGTGTATGTAGTATTTTTATAAGTGGAATTTAGTTCCTAATATGTACAACTGAATGATTCAATATTGTATGGAAAAGCACTACAGAATAAAAAATCCAAGTATAACTTAACTGATGAAATAAAAAGCCCAGTTTAATAATGAATAAACAGTAAGCAGATAACAATAATGATAACCGATAATATTTACATGCTGGTTTCAGTTTTGTCAAAAACTCTTCTCATACCTCTCTGTAAGGATGGTAATGGAAAAATGTGTACCCTATTTTACAGGTAAGGAAATTGAGTTTCAGAAAGATTAAGTAGCATAACTAAGATCACATAGCTAGTAAGAGTCAGACATATTTATCGTTCATTGACTTTTTCTGAGCTGAAGTAATGTTGTTGATACCTTATTGTAATTTAATGTGGATTTTACTTCAGACTGAATGCTATACAAATACTGCACATTCACAGAAATGCTGGCTCTAAATTGGATGAAGCATCCCAGCATCTCACCACTTCTTTTTTGGTGAACAGATCTAATTTCTCTTGTACTTGACGGCTTTTCCAATATTTGAAGACAGTTGTCAAAGACCACCTGGGTCTTCCCTCCAGGATAAAATGTACTCAGTTTGTTGAAGCAATTCTGTATAGCACAATTTCCAGTCTCTCCTCTCTCTCTCTCTCTCTCTCTCTCTCTCTCTCTCTCTCTCTCTCTC